>PPKV03000027.1:0-243254 GCA_003706285.3 Kuraishia ogatae | reverse complement strand
GCATTGCTTTTTCGTTCTTGTATAGCTTGTATAGTGTGTATAGTTTGTATAGTGGGGTCCCCGAACATCTATAGATTGGAGTCTTCTCATTATATGGGATTTCTCTTGTATGCTATAACTTACGTGGCTCCAGTTTGTCAAAGTTGTGACTCTGTCCACGGGTAGGGAACAAGGCCCCCCCTCTTTTCTTCAGAGGGTTCTTAAAAGGTCGTGTACCCACCATAACTGCTTTTGTGTTCACCCTCCATAGTTAAGGTCAAATAGCTAAGGTCACACAGTTAAGGTGCCATAGTTAAGCAGACATAGTTAGGTCGACAAAGTGATGTACATACAATGTAGGTACCATAGTTAAGTACTTACATAGTGAGTCGGCCACAAAGTTGGCACCGGATCTGCTGCCATATATACGCAGGCATAGTGAGCTCTATATACACAACCACAGTTAATCATCCATTGTTAGGCACCTATAGTTAAGGTCACATAGTTAAGGTTGCATGGTCAGAGACTCATAGTTAAGGGTGCATAGTTAAGATGCCACACTTAAGGTGCCGTAGTTAAGCACCCACATACTTAAGCTCACATACTTAAGCACCCACATAGTGCGGCAAAGTGTGGAGCTTAGCTAAGGCACCATAGATGAGGCACCATAGTTGAGACAGATACTTGACCATGCACGGTTAGCCCACCCATGGTTAAGGCACTGTTTTTGAGATGACATAGTTAATGTGCTCTACATAACCTGCCATACATAACCTGCCATACAAAACCTGCCATACAAAACCTGCCATAAACCTACATAAACCTACATAAACCTACATAAACTTACATAGTTAACCACACCTCGTTCATCTTAGCAGCCTAGCGGACCATTGGTAGTGACGGGAACAATTCCATCGTATCCGGTGCAATGGATACCGTCTGTCACGCATAAAGCGGAAACACATGCAGGAATATCCGGCCTACTCCATCTGGTCGTTGCACCATTCAATGGAGCTTCACCAGCTCGAAATTCCGCATCACCAGGACAAAGTGATTAGCGATAAGCCTACAGGCACACACACACAAGTCGTTTATAGAGACACTCATGAAAACGAGGAAGTGACAGCTGATAGTTGCTTTTTCATCCAACATGAGGTGCAGCAGCTGCTTGAAAGTGGTTGCCCAGAGACGGGCACCAATGCGGATCACGCAGCTTAGAGTGAGCATTCCGTCAAGTGGTTTCCGTTCGTTCCACTCAACACCTAATTGGTTCCAGACACCACTGGAAAGATACGACTCGTTGGTGGAACAAGGCCGTCTGCGAGATGACCAGTTCCAGAGGAACATCATCTCCAGCTTAGAGGGGCTCCATGCCAAGCTGAGCTCATACACAGCCCCGGTCAAGGAGATGCCCGATGTGGAATCCTTGAAGCCGAAAACGGGGCTTTCAAAAGTGTTTGGCTCCCTCTTTGGTGGCGGCTCGGGCAGTAAAGGCTCACACTCAAACTCGGCTCAGTTAGCCGAGGAGGATATCCCCCAGGGAATATACCTGTACGGAGACGTTGGGTGTGGAAAGACGATGCTGATGGACCTCTTCTACGAAACCGTTCCCAAACACTTACCCAAGAGGAGACTCCATTTCCACCAGTTTATGCAGAACCTCCATAAACGGTCGCACCAGCTCAAAATGGAACACAAGGGCCATGACATCGACGTGATTCCCCTCCTGGCATGGGAGATCTCGCAGCAGTCCACCGTGCTGTGCTTTGATGAGTTCCAGGTGACTGATGTTGCGGATGCCATGCTTCTGAGAAGGCTGTTGATGCTCGTTTTGCGCCCGGACCACGGCTTGGTGCTCTTTGCCACCAGTAACAGGGCACCGGATGATCTCTACATCAACGGAATCCAAAGGGACTCCTTCATCCCATGCATTCAGCTCATAAAGAGACGTACCAGCGTCATCTATCTCAATTCCCCAACAGATTACCGTAAGATCCCCAAGCCTATTTCCAGCGTATACTACGTGCCCTCACCGGGCATCAGCTTTGAGTCTCCAACGTCACGCGCTCAACAGCAGAAACACATAGAGAGCTGGTACAAGTATTTTGCCCAGGGACACGAGCCGGAATCGGATATCTCTTTAAATATCTGGGGCAGAGAGCTGGTTGTTCCCAAATGTTCACCACCAAACGTTGCCCAGTTCACATTCGCCCAGCTGTGCGGCACCCCGCTTGCCGCTGGCGATTATCTTTCGCTGGCCAATGCTTTCTCCGCATTCGTAATCACCGATATTCCCTATTTGAGTGTCAGTGTGAGAGACGAGGTGAGGAGGTTTATCACCTTCTTGGATGCCGTTTACGATGCCCAAGGAAAGATTGCCGTTACCGCCGCGGCTCCTTTTGCCGATCTCTTTGTAGAGCCAGAGGATTTGTCCGAGGGCAATTTCTCCCTTAGGCAAAGAGCCGAGCCAGACGAGGTTGTGGATAAGAGCTTTGAGGAGGATGATTTGGTTACAAAGCATGGTTTCGATAAGAAGATTGCGAAAAAGGCATCTATGTTTGCATTGGATGAGGAGAGGTTTGCGTTTGCCAGGGCTCTTAGTAGGTTGTCTCAAATGAGCACTCAGGAGTGGGTGGATAACAATGTAAAGAGGGACAGTTGAATAGTCCCAATGAGAAAATATTGGATAGAGTGATAGAGCATACTGTGTAGTATATATATATAATATATTTATATAGACAGCATACTGTAGTGTATATATATATAATATTTTTACATAAGCTTGTGTGATACACCTATATTACAAATAGCAGCAATATCTATACTGTTCTGGTGGTTCTTGGTCGGAATCCTCTTAATCGGTGTCCCCTTAATCGGAAACTTCATCGGAATCCCCATCATCCTCATCATCCATATCAATTTCTATCGAGTCGGGATTTATCGCAGGCTTTGGTGGCTCAATGCTATTAGAGGTCACCTTTGGACCTTCTGAAGAGGCAACAAATCCAATTACATTGGCTCCTGCTCCTGTGGCGGTGATTGCTGAATCTGGTTTCCTAAGAATGGAAACCTCGTCAGCCTCATTGAGCAGCTCCTCGGTAGACTTGAGGGCTTTGGCTTCCAAGTGTCTCTTGTATCTCAACATGTCCTTAAATGTCTCTTCGTCGCCGTTCTCCAACTCGAAAGATCTCCAACTACTCCATAACAGTTGTATATCCCTAGCAGCCACTCCGCTTGAACCACCCTTGCCAACGGTGATTTCCGCTCCGTAGCGTAGGATCTCCCTTGCCCTCGCCGGCTCCTTCAATTGAACCTCCAGGTTGGCAAACCCTAAAATCACTGTCTCTACAAAACCAGCGGTACGGATAGGCAGAGCTTCAATGAGCTCTTCATACAGTGGCCTAGCAGCTTCCAAGCCCTTAAACGAAATAACTTTCTCTATATGGATTTTGCTAAGTTCAAGCTTACTCTCCGGCTCCACCGCAGCCTCAACTGCCCTTGCATAAACCTTGATGGCTCTCGTCATCAAACCACAATCCTCTTCAAACTTAGCATAGAGCAAATACACACTTTTGGCCAGCTTGGGAGGGCACCCATCAAGGGCGTGCTCAAATAGGTCACTCACCCTTTCATAGCTCAGCTTCATCTGCTCACGATAGGATATCACCTTGGTCAGGTAGATGTTCCATATCTCGAACGAGGTGGGAAACGAAAATATCGCAACGCCCCTCTCATAGATCTTGAACGCTTGCTCGTATCTGTGGTTCTCTTCCAGGAAGTTACAGTAGTTGATAATCGTCAAAGGAGTTGCAATCTTTAGATCCAACACCTTATCATAAACCTGCATTGTCTCGTTGATATCGCCGCTACTCTCCACTAAGTCTAAGTAAAAGGACCACAACTTCATGCTCTTGTGTATTCTAAGCTGAGCACTCATTTTATCGTCCAAGTAGTTCACGCTACTCGCGCGGCCGTTGTTTGTACTCTCCACCGACTTGGGGATCTCAACGGCGGTCTTGATAACAACCAGAGCACGCTCCAGATCATCGTTCTTAATCTCCATCTCTGCCCACTCGAGCCAAACCTCAACCAGGTCAAAAGGATCCTTGAAGGGCACCTTGACCGCAGTCGATAAAATGCTCCGCGCGGTCTCTACGTCGCCATTCTCTTCGTATATTCTTACATACCCTATCCAAAGCTTACACAGTTGGCCCACACCCACCACTTTCTTGGGGTCGATGGTTGTTACCGCCTTGACATACGCACCAAGTTTCTCTTCAACCTGTTCATCCCTATACAATTCAATTCTATCCAGCCAGTCTTTCACGCTATTGGGATCCTGGCGTAGCAGAACGTCATTGACCAAAAAGGCCCTCCTATCCATGAGCTTCTCAAACCTGGCCAATTTCAGATCCAACTCAATGTTCAGCTCTGCAATGATTTCATTATTATTTTCGCCTTCCTGCTCCAGTTTCGCCACTCTCTTCACCAAGTTGCCTATAGATGTCTCCTCAAACTCCATATAACTATCGAACACCATACTGAAATCCTGCACCGTCATAGCATCGACAATCCCCCTTTCAAATGTGTCTCTGGCCATTTCAAAATCGCGTCTGTGTATCCAATACGAAGCATATTTTACATATAACCTACCTTTTTGGTCAGGATACTTGGCCATAGTTTGGGACACGACTCTCTTCACCAACGAATCCAACTCATAGTGGTTGATTTTAGACTTGATGGCAAAAGAAATGAGCAAATCCAAGTATCGTGTTTGAACCTGCAGTTCAGTTTTACCCAGCCGCCCGAGGATTTTGAGATTGGAGCTCATGCCATGGAAAATCGTGTTCAGTTGGTTGACATTGGTGGTGTAGCTGCCATATTGCAAGAGCTTGTTGAACACCAACGACAAGTCCGGGTCAATCAATTCCTCTGATTCCTCCGATTCCTCCTCATGTTGATCAATTAGCATCTGTTTGACTATCTCGGAAGCCATTGTGGTCACCTCTGGAAGAGCACTTTTGTAGATGTAAAACCGTTTGAATACCGTATAGGCGGTCAACCCCCCAACGGAGTCTGCAAATTTCAAGAAATGGGGCCATATCAGACTGTGTTGTGCCAATGGGAGAGTGCGCAAACATTCATCAAACTCGTGTCTTATGTGTGTTATAGATGTTATAGGTAATTGGATGCATAGAAAGGAGAGGTACTCTATCCACACACCTGGAAAATCGTGCAGGTACCTCAGGCAGCGTGTGAATAGTGCGTTTACCTTGGTATACTCGAGTTCCAAGTTGATGTTGTGATCCTTTATATGTGCCCTGACAATGCTTGCCCGATATTTCAGGTACATCATCCATACTTTATAGCATCGTTTCAGGTAGTGGGTAGCCCTGCTCAGCACTAGCACCCGCTCTTCAACGCTGCTTTCTTGGGAGAACTTGTGCTTTATATACTTCAGCCACGTTGCAAGAGAGTACGGATCGTCAATCAGCAGTGTCTCAAATGGGAGATCCTCCTGCCGTATGAGCGAAAGCGGTATCCCAATATTGGGGTTATCTGAGCTGGCTGGAATCGCTTCCCTCTCTGAGGGTGTGTGGTGCATACTGATTGAGCTCATGTGTGTGTGGGACGGAGAGAGAGGGTGGTGTTACAGGTGTATACTCTTAAATACACATCAAAATATAAACATAAATTATTTGCGTGATGTTATCATATATTTCTATCTATGTACTCTCTCGCGTTATCACAATCAGGTATCACTTGCATCTTCATATTAATGGCAACTCCATCATCTCTACTAGTGAATATTTCATATGCACTAGCGTGAAGAGTGCATGCAGTGGTATGCCATACAAAATATGCCATACAAATATATGCCATACAAAATAGTATACACCCTGCAATTGTACCTCTATCTGTATAGTAAGCGTCACCGTATCTGCCATACAACGTTCGTTTATAGCACTGGTTCTCTACTAGCGCTCAATGTATGCAGCGCATAAAGTAAGTACACTTGGCGCAATCCTCCATACTGTTTAATTGAACCTACCGTTTGACAGAACACTAACACCACAGAAGAGCATACGTGCAGCCAGGGAGCACCGGTGAGATAGAGGAGGGGTTAGCGGAGCGGAGAGGTTTATAGATAAGAGGAGGGAACAATTTGGGAGCAAAGCTAACGAGAAGAAAACACAACGAAATACAATCATCAGGAAATACAATTAGAAGGAAGTGTTGGCAATTGATCTCAATTGTAATTTGCTTTGTGTTCTTTTATCTGATTGTTTGGTAGCCTTCTGTTTCCAATAATGTCCGGAGCAGGCAATAGGTGAGTAGACTACCATAAGGTTGGCAGGCTAATGGTTTGCAGAGTTGAGCGCTGGTTTGCCCACCAATTTCTTGATTGCTGGTGTTTTAGTCCTATAGATCTTTCTTTTAAAGACATGTTAGGTTGATTTGCTAACACTTTTATAGAGAACAGGTGTTTCCCACCCGTATGACATTGGGTCTTATGAAGAGTAAGCTCAAGGGCGCACAGCAGGGTCATTCATTGCTAAAGAGGAAATCAGAGGCATTGACAAAGAGATTCAGAGAAATTACGAGGAGAATCGATGAGGTGAGTAATTCTTGGGTTGTGTTTCTCTTTTCAAAAGCGACACCATTTTACTAACTACTCTCAGGCTAAACGCAAAATGGGAAGGGTGATGCAGATTGCAGCATTTTCGCTTGCTGAGGTTACATATGCCACAGGAGACAACATTGGATACCAAGTACAAGAGTCTGTTAAGAATGCCCGCTTCCAGGTCAAAGCCAAACAGGAAAATGTGAGTGGTGTGTTCTTGCCTCAGTTTGAGGCGTATGTTAACGAAGAGATCAACGACTTCCAAATGACAGGATTAGGAAGAGGTGGCCAACAGGTGCAAAAGGCGAAAAACGTGTACACAAAGTCTGTGGAGACGCTTGTGGAGTTGGCATCGCTGCAAACGGCATTTGTAATTCTTGACGAGGTGATCAAAGTGACAAACCGTAGAGTCAACGCCATTGAGCATGTGATCATTCCAAGAACTGAAAACACAATAGCATATATCAACTCTGAGCTTGACGAGCTTGACAGAGAAGAATTTTATAGACTGAAAAAGGTTCAAGAGAAGAAACAGCAACAGACGGCGGCGCTTGATGCAGAGGCTGCCGCAAAGAAGGCAGCATTGCTTGAGGCAGAGGCTATTCAACAATCAGAATTGCTTGCTGCAGCGGACGCCAATGATTTGACCGAGCAGACGGAAGATGATGTTATTTTTTAAAACTATAATATAATATGTGAGAGTGTACGATATGATTGTTGATTGTAGAGAATAACGGTGTCGTCATCGATATATATGCGCCAAAAAAACTCTGTCGGGCGAGTTTCGATCGCATGATCCATGAGTTATATTTTGTCATGTCACATATTTTCATGATATTATTACTCATTGGTTCATATTTGTCTTCTGTTGTGGGGTAGTGCTAGCAGAGGGAATTCGGTGTTTACGGGGAGAAAGGAGCATTTAGGAGAGGAGCATTCTGACAAGGTGCAGAAAAAGCGCGCTGGAAGATGAGGTGTTCAGAAGTGTGGGAGATTTTAGACGGAATGGAGTCATGCAAAGCGGCAATGTTATGTGGAGAACAGAAGCATGGCGGGAACATGGCGGGTTTGTGTCTACAAGCATTCATTTCTTCACATGCTAGAGAGGAGCAGTGCAAAAAACGGATAGGAGGGACAAAGGATGAGGAGAAGAGGGCAGGAGAAGAGGGCAGGAGCAGGAGGGCAGAGGGAACAGGAAAAGGCGGAGGAGCGAGCTTGTTATAACAACTTGATAGGGTGAATAGATGGTCGAGTCGAGTCCAGTCGATAGGTGTTATGGAGACAAGAATCACATCCTATCAATCCCATAAGTATTTGCAATGAGGTGACACGAATATTACACAAAAATGGTGTAACTATATTTCTCGTTACAATACTTGGATTTCCATATGATATCATATGAGATTAAATGATTCTTGGCCTGCAAAAACCCCAACAACTTATACTGGGGGCATACATCCCAACTACCAGCCGTTGTCATATTATATTACTGATTTTATTATATTAGTTACTTCATGTGACCTCAATTGTAAAAGTTAAATATGGTCACATCAGCTAGTTAAGCTCTTAGGAGTCAGTCGTTTCCCCGCCTATAAAAACCCAGCGCAAGCGCACTCCCAATGTGCTCACGGCAAATGCACACGGCAAACGCACACGGCAAACGCACACTGCAAGTGCAGATCTCCATCTTCTAAAGGTAGCAAGCGTACACAAGCGCTCACAGACGTACACAGATAAATTGCATATGCATTAGGCTTATCTGCTCCGAGATGGGCAACGCACAGGCTTCCCCGCCAGATTGAGCTCCTGTGTCACTATACACAAATAGGGGAGAATGTAGGACAGGACAGGACAAGGAACGAGGCACAAAGACACAAGTAGCAAACAAGCACGACAGGGGCAACTGTGGCCAGGAGAATATAGAACAAGTGGAATCCTCTAAAAGGGCAATAGGGAGGAAGGATTCTTTCTAATTGAGCTTTTTACTCAGTGATACCATAGATGATTCTTGTGTTGTGTTGTTGAGTTGCATTATTTTGTTTCGTCATCTTGCATTGCATTGTTTGGTCATCATACAGCACTCAAAGTAAAGTCCTCATCATCTTTGTCGCTATTCTCAGTTGTTAACATCCTTTTTCACTACCACCATAACAACTGCTAAGGATGAAGTTAACTGTTCTGCTTCCATTGTTGGTACCATGTACTGCTCTCGTGGTGAGAAACATTGAGGTTCTTTCATTACCCTCGGAACAGGAACTTATCAAAGGTGAAGATCTTCGTCTTGTTCAGCTATCTCCCACAGAAGCCATGTGGGTTACAGAAGATAGCAAAGTTTCCCTGAAACGCGCGGGGCAACATTTCATGGATATTACAAAGCAACACCAGTCCTTCGTAGGCGAAGATGCCGTTGCCGTGGAATCGCATCGCCTAATTGCGCAACAACACAAGGCATCGGCACAGTCGTTGGGAAATTCCCTGGAAAATGTCGTTTCGGGAGTATTTTCTATTAACAAGGACGACTCTCTACTGGTGCCGCAATACAATTTCCCAACCGCTGAGGACTTCCACCCAGAAGAGGTGAAGGACATTGCCGTTGGTATCAACCAAACTAGGATGTACTATACTCTAAGTGAGTTTTCCTCCTTCCATACCAGATACTATCGTTCTTCTCATGGATACGAGAGTGCAATGTGGTTGTACGGCCAATTGGTCGAATTGACGAAGGTAGACCCACAAAGAACTAACATTACCCTGTTCCATCATGACGGATGGGACCAGCCCTCGATCATCTTCACTATATTTGGTGAAGGAATCACTTCCACAGAAGAATTGGGTAAGACTGTAGTTGTGGGATGTCATCAGGACTCCATCAATCTCCTTTTGCCCAGTGTGTTGAGTGCCCCTGGTGCCGATGATGATGGCTCAGGCGTCACCACCGTGCTAGAATCATTGAGGGTCATTGTTGCTTCTGAAGTCAAGTTCAAGAACACCGTTGAATTCCACTTTTACTCTGCAGAAGAGGGCGGTCTTCTCGGCTCTCAGGATGTGTTCAAGAGCTACAGAGAGAAGGGCGTGGAGACGGTGGCCATGCTCCAACAGGACATGACTGGCTACATCCAAAAGTCACTTGACAAAGGGTTCCCTGAGCACTTTGGCGTCATGACTGACCAGACTTACCCTCCACTGACTACTTTCTTGGAGGATGTCATTACTGAGTACTGTTCTATCCCATACTTGGAGACTCAGTGCGGGTATGCTTGTTCTGATCACTCATCAGCTCTGCAAAACGGATATCCTTCAGCAATGGTTGCGGAGTCCAAGATGGACTTGGATGATCCATACATCCATACTTCTTTTGACTCCATTGATAAGCTGAGTATTTCACATATGGCAGAGCACAGCAAGTTGGTGATTGGATACCTATACGAACTGGGCCAATGGAGTAAGTTTGGCGAGGGAAAGTGAGTGATTTTTGGAACTTGATGATTCAGGCACAACGTCGTCACGCATTGATATTTCTATGGGTCTAAGGTATTGTTTATCATATTTTTTTGAAAAGAACTGTAGTTATGGGCAACGGCCTTGACTACAGACTAGTAATACATATAAGTATATATGTATGTGTTTACTCGGTTGTAAATGATATAAACAAATAAATAAGTAAATAAGATAAATGTTATTCGCTCACACCCCTCATCTCTTAAACACCACTCTATCATGCTTCACCTTCCCCACATGGTACGCGATGAGCTCTTATGTGTGAGGAGTTGTGCCATATATTTTATGTGGAGGCCTGCAACAACTTCGGGATGACCGTCTGAGACGGAACTCCAGTTTCTTAAGCTTCCAAATATCACTCACACCCTATTTAGTGATAATGCCCCGTGTCAAAATACGAGAGTCACGCGTCAAATCGAACGTGTTTATCAGAGACTGGCTGCTGGAGACGTTGTGTGATGCACAGGTTGCAAATAGCTGCTTGGAGGTGAGGAGGGCCAACCGGGGCCTGTTCAGAGTTGTCAAAGTTCTCAAGGTAAGTGTGGATTTAGACATTTATTGCTGTCAGAGCGTGTTGCTAACAGAAGCAAACTTTAGTTCTTGAAGGTGTCGCGGACGGCTGTGCGAGCTATAGTATGTGACGCCAATCATTCAGTTCTGGTGGAGTTCCCGGGACACGTTATCTCCAAGTTTGAAAGGAAGGAGAGATGCAGGCTGACCCAGTTTACCCTGAACGCCGACATCCTCTTGAAAGACATAACGGTTAAGTTTATGTCCCGAATTGGAGTGCGGGAGGTTTTTGGAATCGATCCAGAGGAGTGTATGTCTAGTCGGAAGGCCGGCAGGCCGTACACGAGGTGTACACAGCCGGATGGCTTATTTGTAAGTAAATATGGCGTTATTGTAGTTGAAGATTTCGATATGTTTTGTAGGGATCAGATAGTGGAGATATCGGCTATGCCATTTGTATATGGATGTAGTAGGTATGAACAATTGTATAGTAAGGGTAGAGGAATACCATGGGGAAGGGAACAAGGCAGAGAACAAGGCAGAGAACAAAACAATGAGGGCCTTGAGGGCCATGAATTTAAAATAAGGGAAATCGACGAGTTTCCTCTTTTTACACCAATTAAATGACATGGAAATTAACCGGATTTTGTAAAAACTACCCATTGTAGTTGTGGGTGTATCGATGGAATTTACATTAGATACAAATACACATGGATATGTGCATACGCTCTGTAAACACTCATTATGCATTATATGTACAGCTTCTGAACCGATTGGTTATTCTATAAACAGTTTAAACCCTCTTGGCCTTACCCCTTGGCCTATCCTTGTACTTACTCTTGTTCACATGCTTGCCGGTCCTCGTCTTGAAGCCACCCTTTGCCAAAACACCCCATGGAGACATCGATGGCTTGTTAGACTTTGACTTACCACGACCACCTCCCAGAGGATGGTCACACTTGTTCTGGGCAACACCACGCACCGTTGGACGAATACCTCTATAACGGGAACGACCAGCCTTACCAAGACTCTCGTGCTGGTGATCAATGTTGGATGTGACACCAAGGGTTGCACAGGCGTTCAGAGAAACAAACCTCTGTTCACCTGACTGAAGCGCAACAATAGCCTTGCCCTTCTCGGGGAGCTTGTTGATGACACGGGCGTACGCACCCGCGGCACGGCAGTACTTGGCAGGACCCACAGCGGTCTCACCAACGTTGTGCACAATGGCACCGATTGGGATCATGGAGATGGGGAGACAGTTGCCCTTCTGAGAAGTCTTGACATTGAGAATGGCCGGGTCGATTTTACCACCCATTTCTTGGATCAGACGCTCTGGGATTCCGGCGCGGAAAGACTCCACGATATCACCGCTACGCATGCCGTCACAGGCAATAATGTAGGAGAGCTCGTTAGTCTCGAGGTGCTTGAGCAGGGCAATGTGGGATGTTCTGTTTGGGTCGTATTCAATACGAACCACAACCTGGGGACCGGCAGTCTTTCTATCGTAGTCCACAAGACGGATTCTTCTCTTGTGGCCACCACCTCTGTGTCTCACAGTGATCTTACCGTGGTGGTTTCTACCGCTCTGTGACACCCTTTTTATGGTGAGCTTCTTGATTGGCTTACCCTTCCAGAGGTAAGGGTAGATTGGTCTCCTCCACCATCTAACACCCGGAGAAGTTGGTTTCAGTTTTTTCAACTGTACAACAGTTTTGGCCAGCTTCCGCTGCCTACGGATAATCTGGTCCTGTTTTTCAAGATCTGTAAGTTGTACATTCTGCGGCACGATCTGGAGATTGGTGGAAGAAAGGATTAGCTTCTCCTGCGCAGCATGTGATGTTTCAAGCGAAGCAGTCGATGCCGCTCTATGTCCAAGTATGTAAGCACTCGTGCCAGTGGTGGCTTGCACCTGACGGGCGTAGCACCTTATCCCTGACAATTGGGACCTCAACACTCTCGACAACATGATCAAGTGATGTCGGGTAGCTTTGGGCGCGTAGAGAAATATGCAACTGATGGGGAGGATGTGGGTGAGAGTATATCTAAATGTATATGTGAATGGTTCTAAACGCCTACTTGAAAATATCCACCTATATATTATAGGGTCCCTAAACCGTAAACTTCCCAGACCACAAACCTCACTAACGTATTATTGTCGCTCAGGCTGATCAGCCTCTCTACTCTTTAATCGCCGTATCTCTCTCTCTTCAATCGCACTCGTATTATTCAACTTTTCAGGTTACCCTCTCATATCGGCTAAAGGAATTTTCCACCGCGAAACATCTTGCGTAACAGTCGTGCGTGACCCATCCAAAATGGCCAATGGCAGTTCGTAGGTAGGGAGGGCCCCTTCCTTCTTCCTCTCTCTGCCATGGGCTGTGGTGGTGTACGGTGCAGCTGCGGTCCACTAAGCAGGCGGAAGTAGCCACTACACAGTGTATGGTATTGCGATCTGGCTGTGATTGTCATGAGAGCATGGATATATCGAATATATGTTAAAAAAGGGAGAGGATAAAGTATAAATTGCTGTTCACCTTTCCTGAATAAATCCCACAACAAGATATTCACGATGGCTTCTCGTACATTTTTCCGTGGTTTGGCCACCGCTGCTGCCGCTGTCAAGCCTCCAGTTCAGCTATTTGGCCTTGACGGTACCTATGCCACCGCTCTCTACACAGCTGCTGCCAAGTCTTCGTCAATTGACAAGGCTGCTTCATCAGTTTTGACTCTGAAGCAGTTGATCGAGAAGGACCAAAAGACTGCTGAGATTCTGAGCAACCCAGCGCTCGCTGCCGATGATCGTAAGGCTGTTGTGGAGTCGCTGTCCAAGCAGCTCAAGCTCGAGCCAACTGTTTCCAACCTCCTCTCTGTGCTTGCCGAGAACAACAGATTGCCACTTTTTGAGTCCATCAGCAAGCAGTTTGCTGTCCTTAATGATGCCCACAACGGTCTTGTGGAGGCCACCGTCACATCTGCCAAGCCATTGGAACCCCGTATCCTCAACAGGTTGAGCAAGGCTATCAGCGCTTCCAAGTTTGTTGGCGCCGACAAGAAGCTCAAGATCAACAACGTGGTGGACCCAGAGATCCTTGGTGGTCTTGTTGTTGAGGTTGCCGACAGAACCGTTGATCTTTCCATCAGTTCCAAGATTGCTAAGCTCAACAAGACTCTTACCGAGTCTATTTAGATAACTTACGGGGGTCAAAGTGGGGGAATATTGTGAAGAGTACAGTACATGTATACCAAGCAGTAAAAGTGCGTAGTTTTGAACGTTGTACAAGCCACAAGGTAGTATCTTGTGAGCGTGTTTCTTGGTGTTGCTTGTCTTGTGTATCTGCGGACAGGTGGCGATGTGGTGATAGGAAGAGAAGGCGATGGCGCTAAGGTGTTGAAGGTGGTTTAACATTCAGATAGAGCATATGTGTTATGTACCTGTGCGAAAGCACTGAATAAAATTGTTACGATATAAGTTTATCAACTATATAATATTTACAGTGTAACAAGGGAATATCATCGAAATCAATTGGTACAGGAATAGTATTGTATATTTAGTATATTTTACGTCTAATATTAATACAACTAATACAATAATTACACAATACATTATTATACAATACGGAATGACATTATCATATATTGTAGATACCCGTTGTGCCTTTATCTCAACACCTTTTCTTGTCTTGTTCATCCTCCACTCATCACACGCTCTCTGCCCGCATGGCGATGCCTCGACATCATCACCTCAAATTTCACTATGTAGATAAGATAAAGCCGGGGCATAGCTGAGCGCTCTAAAGGCGAATACTCCTTTGTTTGCAAATAATCTTGACTCTGGAGATGGAAGGGGTTGCCCAGGGTAAGTCACTGCCGGAAGATGAAAGCAATTATATCTGCTCAATAGCATGTTGGCTATATGAGGCTGCCTTTGATCGATGGAGAAGCTCGGTGATGAGTTATACAGGCTGTGTGGAAACGGTTGATGAGAACGATTGATACGCAGCGCTGACCCTTCAGCATTGATGGCCAAGCGTTGACCGCCACAAACTATTTATATTGGATCACCACCTTTTTGCTAACATATCGATAGGGCTCCAGCGTTTATCTGTTGGTGGAACAAATGGAGCAGGATTGTCAAATCATCCAGCGGATGGGTCAAGCGGTGGTTACAACGCTGATGATAAATGGCTTGATATCACTGACTCCTTTTTCAATGTATCAAAAAGTGAGTATTAACAATTCTGAACAGCATAGGGGACTGCAACAAAGACAAGACACACAACATGTAAATAATATATCGAGTGGTGTCATCAGCGGCGCTACTATCTGCAATACTAACAACATTCAGAGCTATCACATGGAGAAATTGCAAAGAGCCCACAGTTTTCTCTATTTGAAGGCACCCATGCCCTCGAGGTGTTAAACCCAAGGCTTGATACTGGTATGATCCGCCTTGCCAAAGCGGATTTGGAGTTTGACGTCACTGCACCAAGAGGTGCAAAGTCCGTATTGTATATAGCGAATAGAATTATAGCATGTCTTGTAGCGTGGCTCGAAAATAACAGTTTATCAACGACGCTTCTGTCGTGTCGGTACGTGGAGACGGTGCTTGTCAACTATATGAGCCGTCCTACACTTGGCATCGAAGGTTGCACCTTCTACCCTCTTGAAAGCGGGGAGGGCATTATCCAACAACTAAATGCTAACGACGAAAACACTATCCTGGTACATAAGGTATTGCGTTCATTTGTACTAGGCGCAATTCACTTTGTCAGGTTTGTGTTGACTCTGGGCCAAGCTGGAATCGTTTATGAAGAGGAGGATATAAACACACAAACTATGGATCTCGATTATCTGAGTGTTGTAGGCACACAGGAGGTGATAGCTGAGGTTATTGCTTCCATTGAGTGGTTGTCGTCCCATCATTCAAAATCACACTCGGAGGAATATGACTACCTCGGCAAACTGCTCCAGGTTGTGCTTGATCTATTACAGATTCAGACCCTATTGAGTGTCAATGTCGAGGTGTTCCAATCTGCTACAGATGCAATCCCCGTTCAGGTTGATTTCTTGATGAGAGGCGCAGAGATTGCACGTGAATTTGCTGACAATGTGGAATACTTTGACGCCTCCCTACCTACCGTTGAGGGTGCCTTCTCTGAGGGAGCTCAGTATAGGCTCAGCAATAGGTCACCACCCAAACCCATAGTGAGCGGTGACCACAGATCAGTATACATGAGTTTACAGTCGTTATTCGTAGACACAAAGAAAGTTATGGAATTCACACGTATTCGTAATCAAGGCGAGCTGCTCACCCTCGGCAGGAGCTTCATGAACGCCAGGGAAGTTGCTGAGGACCCCTCGGCTAGTAACCTTGTCGCGAGAGCCTTCCTTCAGCTGTTTCTTGTGAGGGATGATAAGACAATCATGGGGTCTAGCCAGACGTTGTTATCTCTGCTCTTGGATGATATGAACTCTCTGGCGTGTTATGGTAGTATGATGATGCAGGAACTGACAAGGCCTGATATAAATCCTAACGACATTGAGAGTAGCAGTGTGAGCCGAGCCGTGGAGGTCAAGGACCTCATCACCAATTTCTTAGCCCAAGTCGAAGCGGCCTACTTTGCCTCGTTTGTTACTATCTCTCAGAACCCAAGCCGTCAAAGACAGCATTTCTCTAAGGCCATCGTTATATGGGACACTTTGGAAGTTGCGGCCGATAACTTACAAACGCAACTGGAGTCGTACAATGACACTGAATGGTTCAAGGCATCGGAGGAATCTCCTAAAGAGAGGGCTTCCCCCATTAGGTGGTGGGTTCATCACCATAAGATGAACATAATGATGGAGGTTTTGCTACGTGGTTGTGAGCTCAATGTATATAAGATGTGGGAGCTGCTTTCTGTGTATTATAGTGCTCTACACCTATCAGAATCTGTGTTTTTGCATGGATGTTTGCTGTTAACGTATAACCAGAGTAAGATCACAGCCATCAAGGAGTCCATGCCTAAAAAGATTAAAAAGCTCACTGGAGATAGGAAAAAGAAGTATAGAGAACTCTATCATCTAAAGCTGGAGAATGAGATGCCTGTGCTGGTCAGAGTCCATAACCACGTGTCTGCTTTTATTTCTCAAAGCGCCAGTTTGAACATGCTCCTCTCGGCTCAGACTGGCTTGGTTTCTGTGTTTGACTTCTTGGACTTGATGAAACTGCCCAAGATGCTCAAAGTACCGGAGCAATTGCTCTATGGACTGCGGGCTAAACCGTTTTCGTCTGTGGGGACTCCTGCTATGCCTTGGTTTGAAGACTTTGCTGACTATAGGCGTGACATGAGAAATCTCCAAGAAGCGTATAGGAAGGTGCTTTCCGATACCGTAGGTAATGCCAAACTGTACGAGGCGGCTAAAGTGAAGTTGAAGAACGCGTTTGCAGTGATCAACAAAAATGCAACAGAAGCCGAGTCTGAATTGAGAGAAATCATAAAGGAAGTTGAGGGGCATAGTTTCGATAATGACGACATGAGGCTGTGTAGACAAGAAACTCTCACCTGGTACAAGGAGATGGTTCGGTCTGCTAGAGGTATAAGAGATGTATCTGAAAGACTTGAGGAAAGGTGTTCCGGTCTGGACTTTATCAGGCGCTGTCTTTTCGATAACACAGCAAATAAGATTATAGATGTAGGGATGAAGAGAGATGGCTATCATAGGTATTTTCCCGTGCTTGATATAGTTGATAAGCTGCAGAGGTGATGATTTTAGATGATTATATTCAATCCTCTTGTCTACAAGGAATGAATGGGGGCACAGCAACATCCATATACCATATTGTCGTGGTGATTTAAGTACTAACATTATAAGTATATAAATATACACACATATATCTATATAGATGCTTATTGCTAAATATGATTACATAATTTTGCACACAATATGTGATATTCATAATTAGGACACAGTTATTATAGCTAGATGGATGTCCATTTGGATTTCCAGCAGCCATAGGGCTAAGCCCTATTAGTCACGTGCGTTACTAAACTCATTCCTCAGCGTGACTGTGTGGTGAAAATTTCCAATGTGAAGAAGTAGTGTGCGCTACACAAACTAACACCTCTGCGGTGCTCTCTCACATTATGCAGTCTCACTGCTGTACAGTGTGGGAAAGGGTGCCAAAACCCACAACCACCCATTGCAGGTTTGGTTTGCAAGAGTAGAGGGTGTGTGTCTTTGCAACTGCGGCACTAAGTATTTTTCAACAAGTAATTTAAAGGTATCAGGAAATAGAGGGATAAGTTAGATATACCAGGACAACTAGAAAAGACGTTACAATGCCACCAAAGTTAGACCCTAATGAAGTGAAGTACATCTACCTCAGAGCCGTTGGTGGTGAGGTTGGTGCTTCTTCTGCCCTGGCTCCAAAGATCGGTCCTCTTGGTTTGTCGCCAAAGAAGGTTGGTGAAGACATTGCCAAGGCCACCACCAAGTTCAAGGGTATCCGTGTGACTGTCCAGCTTAAGATCCAGAACCGTCAGGCTGTTGCCTCTGTTGTGCCATCTGCTTCTTCCCTCGTCATCACCGCCCTCAAGGAGGCTCCAAGAGACAGAAAGAAGGACAAGAACGTCAAGCACAACGGTAACATCCCACTCGAGGAGATCTTCGAGATCGCTAGAACCATGAGAGAGAAGTCTTTCGGTAAGAACCTCGCTTCTGTGACCAAGGAGATCCTCGGTACCGCCCAGAGTGTCGGCTGCCGTGTTGGTGGAAAGAACCCACACGACATCATTGAGGCTATCGACGCTGGTGAGATCGATGGTAAGTAATTAAAACTTTTTTTCTGTTACAAGTGACATCTTGGCTTCGTCCATAGATGTTATTGCGAAGTTCTGTAGGATCACCTAAACACCCACAGGTGGGCTTGGTGAGATTTTCAAGCCTATTTCTGGCTGCTGATACTGCTACTGCTTCCATTTCTGTTTTCCTTTCAGTCATACTAACATCATTTATTATTTAGTCCCAGAGAACTAGGCTGTTTGTGTATATGTATAGGGTAATTGATTGATTGCATAAAATTATATTGATGTGTGTTTTTATGTGTGTTGGCTTCTATACGTAGGGCGTTGTTTGGAGGGTTACAACGTGGGTGAAAAAAGATGTATATTAACGGTTTGCCAACACTCTGGTGCCGGATGGGTTATTTCTATAATGCCTACCATGTCCGGTTCCTATTTTGGTGCAAACTAGATCAGTTATATGCTGCCTACTCACCTTTTTGTCCGTGAGAGGATTTCTTTTTTCGTTCACATTATTCTATGCTTCGGTATCGATGTGTTGAAGGGTTTAAGGATCTTCTTAGATGGTCATCTTGGTCCATTTCAGCGGCTTACATCGTAATGATCTAAAAAACATTTGGGGAGAAACCTAGAATTTATGGATAAAGTAGAATCACATACAGTGCAAAGTGAAAGGTTGTCGTAAACTATCAAAATAATCACATCAAGCGCAAAGTCAAAAGTGCTCATACACTATTAAAATAACCAAGTCAGCGACCTAAGTATGGGCTGGGCCAATTTACACTTTTGTTTCGAAGATTCAACACTTAGTTAGGTCATCATTGTTTTCCCATGGTTTAATAAATATTTCCCATATATGCGTTCATCTGATGCAATTAGAGTGTAGTCAAGGCGGTGTTCAGTGCATATAGTATAATGGATATCTTCCCCGCCATTGATACATGGTTCCTCGATATTGTCCAGCGAGGTTATCATAGGAGAGAGATTCGGCAGGATGGAGTTCGATGGTGATTGTTTATTTAATGGCCAAGTAATGGCCCTGCTAAGAAATCATAGTATACACCCTTTTTGTATGGGTGCATATTGGTGTGTGCTAAGACGCTGTATGGTAGGGCCCTTGGGCGTCGCTAAGAGGAAACAGAAAGCACCAACACTAGGCGACTTGAGGCTTCGGAGTTGGCATATGAGACTCCATACTTAGGCTCCATACTGTAAGGCTCCATACTTAGGCTCCATACTGTAAGGCTCCATACTGTAAGGCTCCATAATATGAGGCACCACACTACGAGGCTCCACACTGTAAGGCTCCATACTGAGGCTCCATACTGTAAGGCTCCGCAATGCCGTACTGTGTCCCACACTGTCATCCATCGAGACCCTCCATCTGTTCTTGGATTCATAATAATTATATACTGCATAAAGATATTCCCAATATCCACTTTCCACCAACCTTCCATCCACCTTCCACCCACCTTCTACCCACCTTCCACCCTCTCGTCGCTCCACTGATCTCAACCCCACCTCACCTCTCGCATCCCGTGCCCGTCTCTCTCCAACTCTTCCCCCAGCTCTTCCCAATACAGTAAGCATAACCCATCCCCAGACTGTATCTGCGCATCACAGATAACGTAAACATCAACAGCGAGTGCAGGTGCGGTGAAGTGTGCGGAGGGCTAAGCGGAGGGATATAGGCGAGACAGAGAGGGAGGAGCAGCAAAGGACAGGCGAGGAAATAGGCAATAATAAAAACTGGCAAGCAAATTGGCAAGCAAACAAGCGCGAAAAAAGGCATTGTGGTTGACTTGGAATTGTGTTAGCAGTGTGTGCTTGTTGTATATTTGGTTCCTCGTGCGTCTTGGTGTGCTGTCACTGCGGATCATTCAATGATGGCCTGTTAAAATACGCGCCGTGGATATAAACACAGTGATTATACGGTGAATAGTTGGTTAGTGGTATTAGATGGCCTCTTGTTGAAGTGGACAATCCAATAGTTTTCGAAATTGTCTCAATCACTCTCTCTGATTATAGCTCGGATTGTATCTCGGATTACCATTGCTTCCAACAGGTGAAACATATCAGACACCAAACATACCAAACATATCAGAAACGCCACCCCATCTGAATCACGATTGTGGATAATCGTCTACGCATCACGTATTTTAAACAACAAACACTCCAAATGTCTGACTCAATAGATACCGTCTTTGTCAAGGCAATCTCCACCATTCGCACACTCTCCACAAAATCAGGATATGGCTCACTGCCACGCCCTCCCATTGAAAATAGAATAAAACTATACGGCCTTTACAAACAGGCAACCGAAGGCGATGTCAGAGGCATAATGGCGCGTCCAATTGGCAACAGCCCAGAAGATGAAGGTGCAAAGCGCAAATGGGACGCTTGGAAGTCCCAGGAGGGGCTCTCCAAAACACAGGCTAAACGGGGGTATATATCTTTTCTAATAGAAACAATGAAGGCATATGCCTCTGACACCCATGAGGCACGTGAACTCCTCTCTGAATTGGAGTTTATGTGGGAGCAGGTGAGCGGCGTGGAGTCTCTTTCTCCATCAACCTCTCCTGTACTTAAACCATACCCTTTGCCGTACAGTACCACTGTTAGTAGAATAGCCTCGCCAGCGCTGTCTGCCACTCAACAATATCAGCAGCAACTGCCGCAGCAATCCTCAGAATATGCAGATGTCCACTTGGGCCACATGAACGGGCTGCCAAAGAATGTGGTGTTGTCGTCAGAGGGTCTGGCTCCTGCTGCCCCTATAACCCCTCCAGTTGGACACGAATACACAGCGAGGCTGCTGAGCGGACGGGGCAGCAATGGTGGCAATCCACCCCAGTCGCATTCGCAACACCAGCACAACAGCCATCACATGAGGAGGCGCAACTCCTCCTTGAAAACAGCAGAGTTTGTACGGTGGCAGAATGGCATCAACCTTGCCGTTAATAGGCTAACTCATGAGCTTGCGCTCTTGAAGCGGGGAGACGGTGGTGGTGGCAGTGGCGGTATAAAGGAGAATGGGGGTGGTCCTCTGTACCCAGTGGGTGGCAGGAACGGAAATGGGTTGTTGGAATTGCACCTCAAGGACAGTAGCAGCAATGGCAGCAGTGGTGGTGGGTACGCCAGAGATGGGTTGTATGGTAGAGGGGGTAGCAGTGGTGGCCGCCGTGGTGCTGGCAGTGCTCTCATTAGAGCTCTATCGTGGATAGTTCGCTCTTTATACAGGGTTATTAAATCTGCTGTTAGACACATCACCATTGATGCCATAGCGATCGCGCTGTTTGTTATGGTTGTCAAGACGTTTAACCTTGTGCCTGGTTTGAAGTTATCCCGGAGAGACTCGGCATTTGCTGTGAGCGTGGAGGATGGTGCCGTGGCTGAAACATTAAGACAAACTTTTACATTACTGTGGAATGTCTTTAGCAAGATGACATCGCAGTTGATGGTTCATGGGGAGCCATAATGGTTCTGCTATGATCTTTTTTTAGCATATTTCACATAATCAAGCATAATGAAGTCACATACTTATCATCTGCTCAAATGTTGAAACATATAATGGTTTACCCACTTGATACAGTCATCATATATTCATACTAATCAACACAAATCACATGGACAAGCCGTATATCGTAAATGAAATCCATAAATACATAAACACAGAGTAGTTAATCAAAAGAAAAAATAAACAAAATCATAGCAGAACCAATCTGGCTGTAGCGTTGAAATCAACGCATCACAATATATCCAAATATATCGCGTGCATGGAGAGCAGCACCTTGTTGGTGCTACTGAAACCAATCAACCAGCAAACATCAAAAAAAGAGGGCAAGGCGACTGCGTGTGGTGATTTTAAACCACTTTTGAATGACCCAATTGTACAACTCCTAAAGCTACCACAAACAAAAGAAAAAGCACGCCCCACACAAATGGGCACATAGACAGACATACACACAACAGACATACACACGTCTAAGCATGTGCATGCTAACTAAATATATACATCACATATTTGTTTGTGCGATGTCTGTGATGTGCGATGCTCCGCACTGACAACTAATGTCGAACTACCGTAGCAGTGTAGCACCATGACACGTTATATCTTAAGAAACGAGTTTGTGTCAGCGCAACACATAACACGCTATATCTTAAGAAACGAGTTTGTGTCAGCGGCGCCACCAAATGTGTTGACGGGACTACGTGCGGCATGCTCAAGGAGCTTGTGCACATCCTTACCCTCCACAACAACACCCTTCTCCGAGCACTTTGCCTTCTGCTTCAACTCGCTACACAGGCCGTCAATGTCGAGCTCGGAGAACTTGGGGTGTGTCGTTATACGGTCCCAGATATCCGAGCACTTCATCATATTCTTGTCTGTAGATGGCACAACCATCTCCTCCCACTGGCCATCCTTGAACTCATCCACTGGCGGCACGGCAGTCTGGCTGCTGCCTGCGTTGGCGTTGTTGAGGTTGTGCAAGTTGGAGGTTGTCACCTTATCGGTTGGGGTATCTGCTGAAGGTTGTGGACGGAAGAACTGGCCAAGAGGGTCATAGATGGACTCTTCAGTGGTGAGCATTCCCAAGCCATCGTCACCGCCCGCTGTTGACAACACGTTGCTTGTGTCTTTGAAGATATCGTCAAACTCTGAAGCGCCAAAGTTGTTGTTGTTGTTGCCGTTCAAGGCACTGCTTGGGGTGTTGCTGATGTCGTAGTCAAACACAAGTGACGGATCAAATGGCACGCTGTTGAGGAACGACAAGGGGTCGTTGCTATCCACCACCGATGCTCTCTTGTCTATCATGTAACTGAAAGGAGAAGCGGCATCCACAACAGAAGGGGCAGATGTAGAGGCGTGGGCCGCTGTGATGGGTGGTACAGCGGCAAGGGTGGCACCTCCACTGGTTGTGGTGGTGAGGGTTGGGGCATAGCCGGAATTAGAAGCCAGCGAGGCCTTTGGAATTGGGCAGTCCTTGGTACCACACGCGGTGCCGAGTTGCGTACAGAAATCACTCACCGGCTCGTCGAAATGGTCATCAAATGCAAACTCGTTGCCAGAAGTGGATGTGCCTATGCCGCCCGTCAACACCGTCACGTCATTTCCGTTGAGGTCTGTCGTTGCTGGTGAAGAGTTGGAGGAGATGGAATCCTTCGTGGAGTCCGCGGTTGAGAGACCAGGCACCAACAGCTTCGAAGACATCACGCTCGAAGACACATTAGCGGCATTAAGCGCCAACGAGCCCTGTGCGGCGTTGCTGCCCTTATCGCTCCATGGGAATTCAAACTTGAAAGCCGCTGAAGATGGCATGTGCTGGCGATTGGACGTTGTTGAAGATGCTGGAGAGTTTGTGCTCTCTGGCGACAGGTCACTCACCACACTCGTCGGTAGTGAGCTTGTAGAATCCTCGGTGGCTGAGCTACGAAGTGAGGAGGACGAAGGACGTGTAGTGCCTATTGGTTTACGAGAGCCAAGTCCGGAGGACAACGAGGGAAGGATATCTGAGATCTCCTTGTTGCCCCTGTATTTGCCCAGTTCGTTGACGAGCGTCTCCACCTGCATTCTCAAGAATTCAGACTCGTTGCTCATCTGTACCTTTTCATTCTCCAACAGCTCCACTTTGAGCTCGAGCTCCTTCATCTTGCGTTCCTTTCTCTCACGGAAGGCACGCTGTGCAGCACGGTTCTGGGCGGTACGCTTGTTCTTTGGCTCTGTTTGGAGGGGTTTACGCCCTGGCTTGTTGCCTGCACCATCAAGCTCCTGGCGCTTATTTGCAAGGTCCTCCTCGCTGATTGTTCTCTTGATATCAGACATCTCTCTACTTATTTACAATATTTACGATTACGGTTGAACTGTGTGTTGCAATAGCAATGGTTTCGCGATATCAGTACTGGTTATGGCAACACTGTGTGATGAGGCGGTAACTATAACGCTTCGATAGTGAGGCTATAACAGTAAAGCAGTAAAGCAATACAGTGGCCCTGTTAGAAGATTATCAACTGTTAGGTCAACCGCCAAGATGGTTAACTAGTGTTGAGCAACCTCGCAAATGTGTAGGTAGCGGCGGCTGTGAATGTCGTGTCTGTTGTGAGTGTCGTGGCTGTGAATGTCGTGACTGGCTTGTTATTCTCTTTGTTGTGGCTAACAATGATCACTACAATGATTCACGGATTGACAGCTGCTGCTTGTGACAAAATCAGAATGTATACGATCAAGCAAGCAGTATGTAATGTGTATCCAAAGGGAAGGGAAAATGCTTGGGATCCACTTTTATTTCTTTCGATATTTCTTTCAATCTTGTTCACAGTTGCAGGTGAAACGAAATGGGGTCAGCGCTCAAAACTTTACAACAAGAGAGCAAAATAGCGTGAGAGTATTGTAGGACAAGAGCAGGGAAAAGAAATAAAAGGACAAGACGTCACCACCTGTGGCAAAACGGTCTCTCCATCTCTATGCATGCGGAGAGGGAGAGGGGAGGAAGCAGAGGGGAGGCACAGACACAGAGGCAAGGCAGTACGCCCTGTGCAGCCTAGCAGGCCTTTGCTGGAAGGGCATAGTTGGCAGGATGGCCCGGCTGGATGGTCCGGCTGGATGGCCCGGCTGGTTTCGTAACGAGGCATCTGGGTCAAAATGGCTGGTACAATTGAGGCTGCTCGGTATTGTGCTGCAGGTTGGATGTCCGGCCCGCATGGTACCTCATGGAAGGTTCTGAGGAGATTTCGGAGCTAATTAGTAATCGTGGGTAGTGGGAGGACAATATACGGAGGATGGCATGAAGTAGCAGGACAATGTATGGAGGGATGGGATGAAGCAACAGGGGCTCAACGAAGGGTCGTGGGGAGCAGATCAAACATGGAAGGATGGGTGGTGCACTCGCTGCACAAGGTGGCTACGCATTGGATTTGTGCAATAGTGTTGCTGCGTAGTGTCGCTGCGTAGTGTTGATATGATGGAGTCACGCTATGCTGTGAGTGGTGGAGCGGGGTCTGCTTTACCATGTAATCCAGCGGTGGTGCTGCTGAGTAGTGAGGATGTGCTATAATCACCTTGAACTAGTCCACCAAGAGTAGCTCAGCACAAGTTGCTTCTCGATAGTAATGTAATGGTAATGATACGGCTTGTTAGCGGACGGTAAAGGTGATGTTCGACTCCATCCCCTATGCTGCTGTAGCCCTATGCTGCTGTAGCCCTGCGCTGATGCAGCAAGCTGATATAACTAGCATGATGTAACTAGCATGATATAACTAGCATGATATAACTAGCACGGAATTGTTGCTCCTAATCTTATTATGGAAAAAGATGAGGTGTGACGGCCAGGAAGTTTGAAGTATTAGAATTATTATTGTGTTGCTTATTTGATTTCATTTGTAAAACAAGGAATGTGCAGTTTCTATATATCAGTGAATTGATATGCAGACAATTAAGCAAATGAATATTTTGGGCATCTCTTAAGTGTCCACATAAAATTACAAATTCTCCACGCGGAGACTGCCAAAAATAAACAATCTCTTGTTTTTCTTTTTTCAAAAAAATACCGCATTTATGAAGTATATATTATTGTAAATCTAACCCCGCTGGGTTGTCCTTCACTTTTCTTGGCTAATTCTATATTATTCATTGTATAAGGTGAACTAACTGACTGTTTTCAATGTAGCATACCGGAGTCAGGTGCAGAGAAGGCGACTTAGTGCCTCCTTAGTGCCCACTTACTTAGTGCCTACTTACTTAGTGCCTCCTTAGTGCCCACTGGTTAGTGCCCACTTACTTAGTGCCTCCTTAGGGCCTACTTATTTAGTGCTACTTACTTAGTGCCCACTGCCACTGCATACTGCTCCTACTTATAGCCAATTCAGTTCAAGTATATGTAGTGAGTTCAGACCAATCATTCACAAAGCTACAAAATCCAGGGTGACTACCACCATTCTAACAAATTTATCAAAATATACACTTAATCCAATATATTCCCAATACCCCAAATACCCCAAAACACCCAAATATCATAATCACTTAATTCAAACACTCTTACACCTCCGGGTAACAGTACTCATTAGCTTAGGTGTCCATTCACTTGTTGATCTCACACACTACGAAATCCATCACGAAATCCACTACCTACTTCCAGCCCAGCCCCGACCAAACCCACCACCGAGTGCTTGGGCGTACTGTTTGTGCCGCCTTATGCGCCAGTCCTTTTTGTGCACCGGCCACCTACTGCCAACTCGAGCCACCGCATCACCCATCTTCCTGGGCGGGATCGATCTGTTGAGCGTGAGGATGGAGGGGGATTGGGGGATGAATTAACTGTCAAGAGGAATAACCGTAGAGGTGTGAGTGGATTTGTGAGCGGGTGAGTGAGTAACTGAGTGATTGTCTTGTTCAAAGATTCAATAGAGAAAAACAATCGTCAATCTTCATTGCTGATTATCAATCTTCATTGTTGATTGTTTTTCATTTGCATATATTTTGTTTGTCTGTTGTAGTTGTTTTGTTTCGCGCTGTTGCTGTTGTTGGCGTTGTTTGTTAGCACCATAATTGTCGTTAGTGTCCGGCGCTATCAAGCTGGCGCTACACTATATCACGCAGTTTGTATTTAATTGTTCTTTTTTTGTCGGTGAATTATCGTTGATTACCGGGAATCAATAAAGATTAATCACAATAGAAAACATGACGGTAAGTGATAACCTGTCTGATGCGGGCAATATATGGGCACATGGGCACACGGGCATCATTAGTGGTGTGACATACACTGGATCAAAGAATTCCAGATGTGTGACGGCGGGAGACCTACAGACGAGAGATGTCAAGACTATCATTTATTGACTTTGTTTGATATAATGATACACCATGCTGCCACAAGCAAAACACTATCTTTGTACTGTCACGTCTTCTTCACTTTGTGTCACGTCTTCTTCACCTTGTGTCACGTCTTCACCTCCTGTGTTCACCTCCTGTGTGTTCACCTCCTGTGTGTTCACCTCCTGTGTGTTCACCTCCTGTGTGTTCACCTCCTGTGTGTTCACCTCCTATGCGTTCACCTCCTCTGTTACTAACAAGCTTTCTAAGGACATCTATGAAATTGAAGAAATTGATGGAGTGCGTTTCAACTGGAACGCATTCCCCGTCACACGTACAGAAGCTGAAAACATATCAACCCCCGTTGGATGTTTGTACACCCCTCTCAACGAGAGGGAGGACTTGCCAATGGCAGACTACGACCCTCAGAGGTGTAGAAGATGCCGTGCCGTCCTCAATCCTTACAGCAGCATTGATCTTGTTGCCAAGGTGTGGACATGCTCTGTTTGTCTGTCGCGTAACCAGCTCCCTGCCCACTACGCCAACCTCTCTGTTGAGAACCTCCCTGTAGAGCTCACGAGCCAGGCAAGCACAGTTGAGTACGTGCTCAACAGACAACAGCCACCACCGCCACCTGTATTTTTGTACGTTATTGATCTCTGCCAGGAGCCTGAAGACCTCCAGGCGCTGAAAGACTCTCTCATCACCTCTCTGTCGCTGCACCCCCCAGGTGCCCTTTTTGGCCTTGTCACATTTGACTCCGTGGTGAATGTCCACGAGCTCAAGTTTGAAACGTGCTCAAAGAAATATGTGTTTGCTGGCAACAAGGAGCACGAGTCGGTTGAGGTTCAAAAACAACTGGGCATCTTCGGTAACTGCCAAAAGACTTGGGTCCAGCAGTTTGAGTCACAGGTGGGCACCATCAACAGGTTCTTGCTGCCGTTGAGCGATAGCGACGCGGAGTTCCAGATCATCCGCACAATCGAGAGTTTGGAATGTTCCAAGTGGGTAGTTCAAGGCGGCCACCGTGCCGTGCGTGTCACGGGAGCTGCCTTGTCTGTTGCCTCTTGTCTGATTGAGGGTGCGTTTTCACAGTGCAGCGCAAAGGTCACTCTGTTTGCTGGCGGGCCATGCACCTTGGGTCCGGGAACGATTGTGGGCACCGAGCTTAAGGAGCCGATCAGGTCTCACAACGATATTGACAAGGCCACTGCAAAGCACTACAAGAACAGTGTTTCCTTTTACAAGCGCTTGGCCACCAAGGCCGCTGGGTACAAGAAGGACACAAAGGACAAGAGCATCGACCCGGCCAGTACCTCCACGTTCTCTGTGGATGTGTTCGCGGGTTGTTATGACCAGACAGGCATATATGAGATGCGCTCCCTGGCCAATTGGACAGGCGGTGTGCTTGTTGTGACGGATAGTTTCCAAACGTCCATCTTCAAGAACTCCTTCTTTGCCGTATTTGGCAGAGACGCCGAAGGCTACCCAGCCACATACTCAGACGCCACCTTTGAGGTGTTCACCTCCAACAGGCTTAAGGTGGCGGGTGTAGTTGGCCATGCGTTTTCGTTGAAACACGATGGCGATAACGTGGCAGATACCCAGGTTGGTGACGGGTTCACCAACCAATGGAGACTCTGCAGCGTTTCCCCCCGTCATACATATGGTGTTTTCTTTGAAATGCAAACGGTGGCGTCTGCTGACCAGAGAAACTCGAGCGTGAACGATGTGTGTATCCAGTTCCAGACGACATACCGCCATACCAATGGCAGTGTGCGCACGAGAGTCACAACGTTGCGCCGTATGACCTCCAACTCAACAGATTTATCCCACACCTTTGACCAGGAGGCGGCCGCGGTGCTGTATGCGCGTCTTGTGGTACACAAGCTGGAGAATGGAGGAGAATACAGCGATCTCCTGCGTTGGATCGACAAGTCGCTGGTGAAACTGTGTACTGTCTATGGAGACTATAGTAAGAACGATGCCTCCTCATTCAGGCTTTCAAGCAAGTTTTCGCTCTTGCCGCAGTTCATCTACCATCTAAGAAGGTCCCAGTTCCTGCAGGTGTTCAACTGCTCTCCGGATGAGACGGCCTTCTACCACCACACGCTGCTGCGTACCGATATCCGTGACTCGCTGGTGATGATCCAGCCCACCTTGACGCAGTTCTCTGCGGATGGTTCAGAGCCACAGCCGGTTCTTTTGGACTCTGCCTCTCTCAAGCCCGATGCGGTGCTGCTGCTGGACGCCTTCTTCTACGTGGTTATCTACTTTGGTCACATTGCAGCCGACTGGAGAGACAAGGAGTACCCACGTGAGGAGTACCCTGGGGTGTACGATATGATAGACAACTCACGTGAGGAGGCCGCGGCTCTTATCGCTGATAGATTCCCCTTGCCCCGTTATGTCACCACTGACGAGGGCAAGTCGCAGGCCCGCTTCCTCTACTCCAAGCTTAACCCATCGGAGAACGATGCTCAGGGACAAGGCGGTGCCATGGGCGGGTATGTTGCTGACGGGAGCGATGGAGGAACCGTTGTGCACACTGAGGATGTTTCACTGAAGACCTTCTTTGCCCATCTAGCGAGGTTGGTGGTGCAGAACTCCACTGCTTGAGAGAGGGTTAAAAATAAACTACTGTTATCGAACTACTGTTATCGAACTACTGTTATCAACTACTGTTATCAAAGTTATACAGACAAATGCAGACAAGTTATGCAGGCAAAGCTATACAGACACTCGAAGGAGCTGAAAAAGGTGTATGTGTGTATGTATGTGTGCATGTGTGGTGGAGAGAGTTTATTGTAAAATTCTAATTATCATAATTATCATTTCATATTATTGTTGCTATGCTATTAGTATTACTGTTGTATCTATTCTCTAGTAGGTGGTTCAAGCGGAAGGGTAAAATAATACTGGTAGACTGCCAACTGTGTAGGAGAAATGACCAAGACAGAGAAATGACCAAGACAACTCTGAGTGACAGAATACACCATAGTGGACTTTTCTCTCGCTGATTGAGAGTTGGTGATGAGTAGGAGTGCTGAAGGGTCAGCAGACAATTGATCCATTCCGTGTACCACCTCTATCTGATGTCACAGTTAATGATAATTACAATACAAAACAAGTTGCATTATGGATAGACATATGAATCGCTATTGCAGGTCCACTCAGGCTGAGCAATGTAGGGAGACACATAAACTGATTCAGCAAGAGTTGATAATCACCATTTGGCTCAACTTTTGAGTGCTTGTTAGCCACCTCGGCTGGTATATGTGAGATTCCCCTTTAGGAAATGATAAGGTATGAGCTGTCCGGATTCCAAGGGTGAACTGCCCGGATCCCAAGAGTGAAAAGTGCCCGCATATGCACAAATATGCACAAATATGCATAAGCCGTTGGAGACAAATCTCCGCTCCAGTCCTTGACAAGAATGTAAATACAATCTCCGCCTCGCAAAAGAGGGTGAAACACGAAATTAATTTTAGATAAGAGATGTGTAGCGAAAACTGTACAGATGAGAGGAACCGCGTGGAAAATATTTTGATTAATGTGGAAGTGGTTACAGTTACTTAGTTCAAACGATACCATATGTCTTGCCGCCATACTGGTTGCCATATTGGTTGCAGGCTGTGTAGTGAGGGCTGAGAAGAAAGAGACATAGCCGGTACGTAGTGGAGAAGCCTGTTAGTAAATAACTAGAGGTTGGAAGAGCTCCATTATATCTACTTGCATCTTTCTAATGCGATATATGGGTACACTTCCATCCCTCTAATGCGATATATGGGTATCAATACACAGTTTCTCTACGATCATTTCATTGCATCCTGAGTGTGTACAATGTCAATTGCAGAGACTCAAACCTCGAATGACTTGGAATACCTGGTGGAAGAGATCTCCACTCTTTCCGTATCAGCGAAAAAAACCACATATCCCTTTCCTGTAAGGGAGGATGTTCACCCAACTGATATCCTCGAGATAGACTCAAAGACAAAAGATAATCATGTGGCTCGAGACAGTCGACTTTACAGACTCACGGGAGGGCATCCTTTCAATAGCGAGCCCCCCCTGTCCCTGCTATACAGCTCTGGTTTTCTGACGCCTGCTAATATCCACTTTGTGAGAAACCATGGGCCGGTTCCCATGGTGGAGGAGGAGGATGTGCTAAACTGGACCTTTGCAGTCGAAGGCATGGTGGAGCATCCCTTCACCATGTCTTTGAGAGAGCTGATTCAAGAGATGGATATATACACAGCACCAATTACGCTTGTCTGTGCTGGAAACCGGCGGAAAGAACAGAACATGGTTAAGAAGGGAACGGGTTTCAACTGGGGCCCGGCAGGCAACTCAACTTCACTGTGGACCGGATGTATGCTCAACGATGTGATAGCACGTGCAAAGCCAAAGAGAGGAGCCAAATATATCTGGATGGAGGGTGCCGACCAGCCAGCAAACGGTCACTACGGTACCTGTGTCAGGCTTCCATGGGTTAGAGATCCAGAAAGATGCATCATGTTGGCTTTTAAACAGAATGGCAAACCTCTAATGCCAGACCATGGGAGACCTCTCAGGGTGGTGATACCAGGAGTCATAGGAGGAAGATCCGTGAAATGGTTAAAGAGGCTCATTGTTGCAGACACACCCTCAGAAAACTGGTATCATTTCTTTGATAATCGTGTTTTGCCAACGATGGTGTCTCCTGAAATGGCCAAGGCAGACCCAAGTTGGTGGAAGGATGAAAGGTATGCCATTCATGACCTCAATCTCCAGAGTATCATTTGTAAGCCTGAGCACGATGAGAAGATAGATGTGAGCGGTTTGGACAAAGAGCGCGAGTATACCATTTCTGGGTTTGCGTACAATGGAGGTGGAGTGAAAGTTGGTAGAGTAGAAGTTAGTATGGACAGAGGAAAGACATGGAGACTGGCCACTATCACATATCCTGAAGATGAATATAGGAAGGCTGGTTATTTTCAACTGTTTGGTGGTGTGGTGAATGTGTGCGATAGGATGTCCTACTTATGCTGGTGTTTCTGGGAGGTGAATGTGAAGTTGTTGGAATTGGCCTCATCCAAGGATATTGTGGTGAGGGCCATGGATGAGAGAATGGTTGTTCAACCTAGGAATATGTACTGGAATGTTACATCCATGTTGAACAACTGGTGGTACAGAGTTGCTCTAGTGAAACAGGAGGATCAAATTCACTTTCAGCATCCCGTACAGGCTACAAAGCCTGGCGGATGGATGGACAGAATCAAGGCCAATGGTGGAGATATTCTTTCTGAAACATGGGGTGAAGATGATGAAGAGGAAAGGGGTGAAGAAAAGAAGAAGCACGTAGTTGTTGACGAGGATTTGCTCATGATTACCAATCCAGAAAAGATCAATGTAATCGTGACTAAGGCTGAGTTGGCGAAACATGAGTCGGAGACAAATCCATGGTTCGTAGTAAAAGGTCACGTTTTCGATGGCACAGAGTATTTGGAAGCTCATCCTGGTGGATCCCAGAGTATTACCATGGTGGCTGGTGACGATGCCACTGACGATTTTATTGCTATTCATTCAGAAACAGCAAAGAAGATGTTACCACAATGGCACATTGGAAGGCTTGAAGATACAGAGGATCATAAACAAGACAGAAAGGAGGATGTGGAAGTGACCCCAACACTTCTTGACCCCAAAAAGTGGCGAAAGATTAAACTGCATAGAAAAGAGATCATCTCTCATGATAGCAGAATTTTAACCTTTGCCCTTCATCACCCACAACAGACAACAGGACTTCCCACTGGAAAGCATCTCTTTATCAGACTCAAAGATGATGATGAGAAACTGGTTATGAGAGCTTACACCCCCAAGAGCTGCCATAGAACAGCCGGGGTGCTGGATGTTCTTATCAAAGTGTATTTTCCGAAAGGAGAAACACCCGGAGGAAAGATGACTATGCTTCTAGAAAGATTACAAGTTGGAGATCATATAGAAGTAAAGGGGCCTATTGGAGAATTTGAGTACCATGGATATGGAAATGTCCTATTCCATGACAAACCGTTGAAGGTTGATCATTTTGTGATGATTGGAGGTGGTAGCGGTCTGACCCCTTGTTACCAAGTAATCAAGGAGGTGATCTACAGGAAGGATGATCACACAAAAATGACGCTATTTTTTGGAAATAGAGATTATGAGGATATATTATGCAAACAAGAGTTGGATGAGATCCAAAACGCGAGAGGTTCGCACCTGTTCAAACTGGAGTATGCGTTGAGTGGCAGTGTCCCAGAAGGTTGGAGTGGCCTCAAGGGGAGAATTACCAAAGAGCTGTTGGACGAATATACCAAAACCAGTGAGACGGAGAAGTTGATGCTGATGGTGTGTGGTCCGCCAGGAATGGTGAAAACAGTGGAGGACTGGGTGAATGATCGTGGTTTTGATAAGAATAGGTTTGTCATTTTCTGAAAGGTGCATGCGAGGTGGCACTATGCACGGAAACGGCTTCTGTGTATCCGATCCGTTCTTACATATCCTATTCAATACAACGGGAATGAGATATATAAAAAAGGTCTAGTATCGGAAATGATTATATATGCTGTTGGTTTACATATTTTTATTACTGCCAGATGTATATACTTTACATATTTATTTCATATCCAGCCCAAACAATCATATATAAAAAAAGCAGCCATTAAAATCACTTCATCACATGATGCATGAATTCAAAATCAAACCCATCAAGGAAAGCTGGAGGAATTCCAACATCAGCCTCAAGTGGAGGTTGACTTTGAACGGGTGCATCATAACCGATTGGAGCCTCTGCTGAAACTCCTACGCCATCCCAATATTGTCCAAATTGTCTCTCTATATGAGAAAGATTCTCCTCCAACGTCTGTGAAAAAACACCTTCGGGTGTACCAGAGAGATTTCTCTCCGTTGCACTAACTGCATCCTTGAGTAATGGAAAATTCACACTCCAACTATCCGCCAGAGCAGACAAGACACGAACATCCTTCGCACCCCGCCTCCAGGAGGCTGAAAACCCTACAAGAGCTTTTACGTAGATGGCCATTCTGGATGACGCACCGTTCAACAGTTGAGTGTCTTTATTGGCCATGATAAAGAGGTCAATCAGTGCACACTGGAACACCAAGTACCCCGTGAAGTATGGAGTAAATTCAAACCCATGGACGCTGTGGAGTCTGTGGACGATTCTGGATGCCTTTTCACAGTACTGGACGAGAATATTCATGATCTGCACTGAGTTCTGAGCCAGATATGATCTGTGGAGGAGAATTAAAACCACATAGTAGGATAGGTGGAGCAGCAAGATTCGCTTATCACAGGTGTCCGGCTTGAGGTGCACATCATTTGGGAAAGAGGTGTAGAGCGTTTGTAGGGATTGAAGCCCCTGTTTGAGTAGCATCATCCTGTGAGAGTTGTGGAGGAAATCCGCCTTGAACGAATAAATCTGGCCCATTGAGCGGTCATGGATATACCACATTCTGGAGTGCAAGGCAAAGGTCACTTCTGAGATATAGGCAGACCCGGCACCCTCCGTAGCGGGGGAGAGGTGTACGGAATAGAACGGTGCAAGGATCCGGAAATACTGGATGCGACAGCCTCTACCCAATACAGTGGTGATAAACCTGTCTTGGAGAATGATGGACCAGAACAATGACGATTTCAACGGCGACGCAGAAACCATTTGAGCTCCACCTCCAGTCAGGTCAGCCGGAGACAATGTGCCACCAATCAGAGAGTTGTCACCGAGATGAAGACCCATGAATTGGGCCTGAGAGGCACACATGGCATCAAACAGCCATGACATAGGATCGTGTGCCATTCCAAGCTCATAGCACGACAGGATTAAAAGTGCCTGAAGAACATGGCCGTTCAAGGAAACACGGCAGGCGGTGAGTGCCACCGCTTCCGCCTCTGCTAGAAAGGCCGAAGTTGCCGTTTTATGGGATGAGTACACGGAAGCATATGCGAATACGGCACATAGCAGTAGATGTTTGTCGGGGTCTCTGGAAGGGAAATGCCACGACTTTATCTCTTGCAGTGTGAGTAAGGATATATAGAAATAATTGGCGAAATGCTCTTCAAATAGCTGGAACAAAGTGTCCCTGAATGCCCTGCTGGTGAACATGATATCCGGACCGGAAATTCCAGCGCTGAGCCCAGGGTGTTCTGCATCATCGTCATTCTCTATCACCTGTTGCCGGCCTGATAATGGGCCGTAGAACTCCGTCCTCCCCTTATCGTCCTTTCGGACCCTCCATGCTGTAGATATGATCTCCTCCAAGGCATTTGCATTGGTGAAAGACTCCAATGAGGTGTTGGGTGATGTCAGATTTGGAAGAGTGGGGAAAGATGCCTTCAGTTTGGCAGTGGTGTCGGCAGCCTTTGCCGGGTTCTGCTTTATGAGCTCTGCCGCGTATTGCTCAAGGAGATCTGTCTTCACTTCCAAGTAGTCCACGTAAGAGGAGTCGTATTTCCGTTTCCGCCTATCTTGGTCACTTTGGTATTCACAGTCTTTTTCGTTGTTGTACTTTATACATGTTGAACACGGCTTTTTACCGTCGCATTTTCGCTTTCTTTTCTTGCACGAAGTGCACGCTGAGGAGGCCAATGTGGTGGGTCTATTTGAAGACATTGTGGGGCACTGTTGCCAGTGGATACCGAGTTGAACGGTTGAGTGGTTACTGTGAGAGAGGGGAAATGAGACGAGGTCAACGGTTGGAGTGGTTACTGTGAGATGAGGGGAGGGGAGTCTATGCTGTTGATTGTAGTTAGTGATTAGTTATTAGAGGGTCAGCTCTTCGATATGTGGCCAATTGAGCATACTCAGATAATATTGAGCTAGTGTGGAGAGTTATATGGAAAAAAGTAGACACTATCACCGGGAAACGAAATACTTTACTTCACCTGATTATGCACTACCGGTAATCTCTTTCCTCCTCAGGCACATGCAGGGAGATGATGCATGAATCCGGTTTGTTCGGGCAGGAGAAACAATAGGGCGTGAAATTTTATGATCCAGGACATTTGTTTCAGGTTTGTGTCCCTGGTTATTTTTTTATTATTTTTTATTATATTATTATATCCAGAACTCGTCTATCTGACTCAACAGTTGTTATCGCATACATCTTGTGGTAGTTGGGTCCGCCATGTGACTCGGTTAGCGAGAGTTAAGTGCCGCTTAACGTTCATTTAACAGTGAGGCTGCCAGAATAGCGGGGCCAGAATAGCGACCAGAATGGCGACCAGGATGGCGACCCGATCAATGGCCCTGCGAGAAACGGCTGCTGACACCTTTTCGTTATCATTATAATATCCCTACGCACAACACTGTACCAGAAAACGATGTGCGCCTCACTTCGCTCCATTGAAAAGTAGAAATCCTTCAGCACGGATGCGATGACTGAAGTGTGGTAGAGGCGCCCTGAGTGGACAGAGATAAAGGCAGTGAAGAAGAGGCGAGCCCAAGTGCGTGCAGCGTTTGGGCTGGCGGCCAAGTGAGGGGAGGAGAGGGGGGCGCACAGAGCAGGAAGCCAAGCGAAGCAGATTTCCGAAGGGAAGCAAGAGGAAAGGCAGGAAAGGTATGATGGGTGTCACGAGGAGGAGGCAGGGGGAGCATAATTGACCCAACAGCAGACATTGCATATACATTAAACGTGTAGAACGAAGAGTCATATACATTAAACGTTAGAACGAAGAGTTACTTTATCCAAAAATTAACTGTTTACTGCAGATGTAAATAGAATATTTTTCTACCGTATGCCTCTCCTGCTCCTCTCCTGCTCCCTCCTTACAGCGACCCCCTCTAACTCCTCTTGCAATTCTCTTGCTACCTCCCTCCTTCCAACGACCCCCTCTAACTCCTCTTGCCATTCTCTAGCTACCTCCTTCCTTCCAACGACCCCCTCTAACTCCTCTTGCAATTCTCTAGCTACCTCCTTCCTTCCAACGACCCCCTCTAACTCCTCTTGCAATTCTCTTGCTACCTCCCTCCTTCGAACGCCCTTCCCCCTTCTCCCATCCCACCCCCTCTTGCCTACAACGTCCATAACCGGTTCATCTCGCTAGCGCATATGTACTACACACATGTACCGCCTACATATGCTGGTAGTGTACATACATACATGCAACAGGTTTGAATAGTGATTGTTAATAAAGCTGAAGCTGAGGGTTGTTCAACAGCAGAGAATTGAAGACACTTTGACACTATAGCCAACAAGCCTGAGTGTAATTGACACCGCATCGAGAGATTTCAGGAACACCAATTGCCAACGCGGCAGCTAAATTGGACGGCTAAATCGGAGGCCTCAATCCGAGCAGCTAATCCGGATTACTCAGTCCGAGCGGCTCATTCCGCAACCGGAAACCCATTGAGTGTTGAGGAAATACATAGATATAACTATACGACACTAGCACAGCCCAGAACAACTCAGCAGCACCACCGCTAGATCACATAATAAAGCAGACCCCGCTCCACACCACCAGCACAGCCCAGATACCATTACAATCATTATACACTACATAGACTCAACATATCGCCAAAGTGGAAAAACCCTTCACCCACGGACAGCCTATTGTAACTCTCTGCCCGTTACCGATACACTTGAAGTGATCCTCTCAATGTCATACCTCCAGCCCTCGTGCTCCTACTGTAAGCAGAGAAGGCGACAGTGCGATGGAAAGAACCCATGCTCAACGTGCCTAAGGTTTAACCAACATTGTGTATACCATGCTGAAAGTGACAGGCGACGGAGGAAGTACCACACAGACTACATAGACTACCTCGAGTCCAAAACAGATATCGTTGAAAAGTTCATCAAGGAGTTTGTAAAAGATGACCCTGTGCTTAGCAAGTCCGCACAAACCGCCCTCGGCTCTATTCTGTTCCCAGCCGATGTATCAGGAGAGGTGGCAGGAGAGGTGGGTGGTGTATCTGATAGTGCGGCCAACAATATAAAAACAAAATCTCAAGTAAAGCCTAGCAAATCGTCTCTCCATTCCGAAATTTCAGATATAAACGACGATACCAGGTTCACCTCTCTTATGGGCCAGCTCCAGGACCTACGGCTCACCATTGACCAAGACGAATCCGGCCCCTTTAGCCCACACAGTAGTGGGTCCCCTAACCCCCTTAATGGGCCCCCCTTAAACGGATCTCCCTTTAACCCGTTTAATGGATCCCCCTTCTCAGAGGTTTATCTTTCAGACCAATCGCATATGCAAAGGGACCCTTTGCAATCCTCAATACCGTCACCTCTCGGTATGGACGGACTGGATCTCACCTTTGTAGACCCCTCGTTTAGAGACGACATCACACAGTGCTTTGAGAAAGACTGTGCTCCCCTCTGTTTCGCCCTCGATATGTCTTTACCACAGATTAAAACATGGCCCTTCTCGTGTGATGTTCCTTCAAAACAGCTTTTGATGTGTAGTGTCTTTGCCATGGGCTCTGTATATAGTAGACATCCGCTTGCAACGAAATGCAGCCGGCAGTTTCTTGCCGAGGCAGAGGAGATGGCAATAGGCGCTAGTAGATTCCCTCCAGACGAGTACTTGGTGCAAGGATTGCTCCTACTGTCGTGCTACGAAATGGGAATGGGCAACGATTCAACGTCGTACCTATTTGACTCCATGGCGTGCTCTTTAACCCAACATATGGGACTACATATCTCCTACGATGAAGGTACCTCCGCTGCGAGGTTTGCCCCGAAGGCGACACCATCCAGATTGGCCTCTCTGTGGTCTGTGTGCCTTCAGGATAGACTAATCACCACTCTGATTGGTGTTCCTTGCTGTATTCACTTTAAACGTATTATATCTCCCTTCTATGCCATCCAGTCCAACCCTGGCGACCCCCTCTACATCCAGGAGTTGACCTTCTCCTATAGTTCTCGCCTGTGGTATATTCTTGACAGGTTTCTCGACCAGATCTGTTCGATCCAGAACGACTTTGGTGATACCCAGCAGCGAAACAGGCTGTTGAGTATGGGCCTCAAGTCTCTCGCCGAACTCAAGTCTTCGCTACCACCTGGACTCCAAGATGGCAATGGCAACACCTATAAGGAGGTTGTTCTCTTTGAATTCTCTTACCATGTTTGTGTCCTTCTGCTTCATAGGCTCTTTATACGTGATATGCCACTCGAAGCCAGCAACGCATGTGTTGAGGCTGCTATTTGTGCCGCACAGAGTGTCGAAGTGTACTCAAAGTTGGGTGTTTTGCCTCATGCCCCTTATTTTCTTCCCTTTCTTTTGTATACAACTGCCATGGTTCATCTTGTAGTGCTTATCAAACGTAATAGTAAAAAGAGCGTTGAGAATCCCGACACCCCTTTCTATGGCCATTTTGTGGCCTGTGTACTTGCCCTGAGAGACTCTTCAAAAGTATGGAAGAGGGCTGAAAAGGATATTCAGTCGTTGTATCTCTTTGCCAACGACCACGGCTTCAGCTGCCCTGAGTTGGCCGAGGTTGCAGGAAGAACTGCTCGAGGTATTGGCCAAAGTGTACAGTTGATGGAAGATTCACTCAAAAGGGAATCAGCAAATGAAAACATATCTGATGTATCCACTTTTGGCATGAGGGAGACCTCAGGGGACATTTTATCTGGAGAGGCGTCCAACACTGAATTCAGTAATCTATCTGTAGGTGTGGGAGACGTGGATGTTAAACAGGAGGAAACACCTCAATTGGAAACGGCATTTCCGGCATTTCCAACCTTTCCATCTCCATTTCCACCGCAGCCTCAGCTCCATCCCCAGCTGCCACCGCAGCGACACCTCCCTGGTGAATACTCTTTCCAAATGGTGAGCAATGGGAACCTTTCAATGCCTCCATCCCAGCAGTTGCAAACCAATGAAAGAAGTGAAACTGGCAACACACTCTATGTGCAATCTCTATTTGGTGCCAATGATGCCAATGGTGCCAATGAGGAGGGATACTTGGGTGGGGATGTTTCTCCTCCATCTATTTTCGATAACTCTAGAGAAGGATCAAGTGACTTTATGTCATATTTCAACTCTCATAATGATGGTTGAGTTATATAATGTGCGAATAAATTTATTAGTGGATCATATATATGATAACTCTATAGACAATAACTCTGTAGATCCGACTGTAGACGATCACCAATCTAGTGCACTCTCAGAACACCCAGCAGGAATGGCTCTGGAAGGCACTTTAATCTTAAACTTGTGGTCCACCTTCTTGAAAACTCTCAACTCCTCAGACTCCTCCTTCTTCACCCTCCACCTAGAAGTGCCCAGCACCTCATCCAGCTCTGCCTCAGGGGGAAGCTTCACATACACCTCTCCGTGTTCCTCTTTAACGTCAAATGTCGCCAACGAGTTGACTGGATCATTCTTACACGATCCCGTTTCCTCTTTGTTTGGCTCCAACACGTAGTTTCTCTTGTGGAGCGGGCAAGAGATATAAGTGTTGTCATTCTCATCAGTAGAAAGAATGCCTTGAGAAAGAACAAATGCCCTCTTATGCCCACACATGTTTTGAGAGGCGTAGAGGCGACCTTTAAGACGAAAGATGGCAATCTGGGTGTCGGAAATGAGGGCGGTTACAGACGAACCGGATTCTGAATCCGGCAGCTCACTTGAACTGCATACCCTTTTCCACGAAACAGACGACCAAACAACTCCCTTGAAGTCAACACGCTTAACCTTGTCGTCTGTTGGCCAATCAGCTGGTCTCCTCTGTCCCCTTTCTCTGATTACCTCAACAGTGTCCTGACAGGTGTCTGTATTGACAAACTGCTTGAAAATGGGGTTATCCTTGTGGTCGTCAAGTGCTCTCGACCATTCATCAAAATAGTTTCCCACAAGATCAGTCATCTGCGCCTCCAACTCTTTGCATACTCCAAGCTTATCACGGACAACCACATCTCTCACGTATTCAATTCCACCAGGGAGTGTTTCCAACCACCGTGCCGTCCTCTGGAGTCTATCTGCAGTCCTCAAGTAGAACATGAGGTATCTGTCAAGGAGAGGTATAACTTCTTCAGGTGGAACATCAGCCTTCAAAAGCTGAGCGTGTGCGGGCTTCATGCCTCCATTGCCTCCAATGTAAACGTTATATCCATTGGAAACCGCACAGAGGCCAAAATCCTTCGAGTGGAATTCCGCACAGTCCCTTACACAACCGGAAACACCTCCCTTCATCTTATGAGGTGACCGAATACCCTTATACCGCTCTTCTAATCTGATAGCCAACCCAACAGAGTCGCCAATTCCATAACGACACCAGGTTGAACCAACACACGATTTGACATTCCTCAGCGTCTTGCCGTATGCCTGTCCTGATTCAAACCCAGCGGCATGGAGTTCATCCCACACCTTCGGCAAGTCCTGCTTGACAACCCCAAAGAGATCCACCCTCTGAGCACCGGTGATTTTGGTGTAGAGGTCGTACTTTTTGGCGATTTCACCAATAGCAACAAGCTTCTCAGGCGTAACTTCGCCAGCTGACATCCGTGGCACAACAGAATATGTGCCGTTCCGCTGGATGTTACCAAGATATCTGTCGTTTGTGTCTTGCAGTCCATGGACATCAGCCTCCAGCAAATGCCTGTTGTATAACGTTGCCAGAATAGAACCTATGGTTGGTTTACAGATTTCACAACCCGCAGCCAGGGGGTCATTTCCGAGCTCTTGCATAATCTCTTTGAACGATTTGTGCCTCTTCACCATGATTATTGAGAAAAGGTCAGCCCTCGTTTGGTTGAAATGAACACAAAGGGAGTTACTCACTGTCTGGCCCATTTTCTTCATCTCTGACTCAAAGATAACCTTGATTGTTGGCTCGCATCCACCACATGATGTGCCAGCTTTGGTGCACTTTTTGATATCTCCAATTGACTTACAGCTCCCATCCCTGATCCTTTCTACAATCTGTCCCTTGGAAATGTTTTGACACGAACATATCTGAGTATCGTCGCTTAGATCATCAGCTCCACCATCATCTTCGCCAACTGTTCCAATGATGAGCTCCGAGGCCAAGCATGGCAATGGCTTTCTACCCTTGCATAATGAAGCGTATTTAGTATACTTGCGGGTATCTCCTACAAGTATACCACCTAGAAGGTGTTTTCCATCCTTGGTGAGAATCAGCTTGGTGTATAAACCCTGAATAGGATCCTCGTAAACTAAACAACGTACACAATCACTTGGATCAGTCGAGTCACCCATCTTCTTCTTGACTCCATGGGGCAACCAGTTGGGGCCATCTCTGTCAGCAAAGTAATCCCCGAAACACGCAACATCAACTCCCATCAACTTTAGCCTGGTGCCAAGATCAGGCTGGGTGAATTCTTTGGGAGAATGGAACCTCGCTTGAGTCAGATTGAAGGAAAGAATATCAGCCATTATAATTCCAGGAGCAATCAATCCAAAGGTGCGGTTGTTCCAGGACGCGCACTCGCCTATTGCATACACGTTTTCATCACTACTTCTCAGAAAGTTATCAACTGCAATACCTCCCCTAACAGCTGTTTCAATGCCACATGACTTTGCGATTTCGTCTCTTGGGGTGATGCCGACTGTAAAGCACACCAGTTGGCACTCCTCTATGGAACCGTCGTTGTACTGAACTGCTTTGATAGTTGGGACCCCATTCGACCCCTCCTCGAAGATAGCTTCCTGGAGACGAGTTCCAGTCCTTGCGGTCACACCAAGAGCTCGTACCTTTTCGGTCAACAGCTTGCCTCCTCTTTCATCCATCTGCTGAGATAGGAGCCAGTTTGAGCTGTGAGCAATGGTGACATCGTCATATATATGCATGTCGAAGAGAGCTTTTGCCGCTTCCAATCCCAACAACCCACCACCAACAACAACCGCTCTCTTTGTTTTGGGTGGGTCAGCTATCATGTCAAGCTTGCGAATGGACTCTGAAGAGAATTGCAACATCTCATCAAGATCCTCAATCGTCCTGTATACGAAAGCTCCAGTCTTTCTATAGTCAGATGAAGCTCTGGTTGTCCCCGAACAGATGGAAGGATTAAGATGGGGGAGTAAGCTGAATGGCAAGTTAGCGGTTGAGCCTGTGGCCAACACCAGAATGTCATACTTGACAATGTCTCCGCTTGAGGTCTTGATCCATTTTGATTCTCTGTTAATTTCATCAACTTTCTCTCCGATCTTGTAATTCCACTTGCCAGTGTCTCGATCGTCATAGAATGATCTTGGTGAAAGAAGAAGCTTGTCAAACTCTCTGTGCTCAAAATACTCAGTGAGACCAACCCTGTTGTAGGCGAGGTATGGTTCTTCCCCGAATATTGTAATGTTATACCTGTCTGCTGTCGCATCGTAGGAAATCAATTTCTCTAGGAATGCCAGACCAACCATCCCAAGGCCAACTACTACCAGGTGCTCCTTAGTAGTTGACATTGTGTCTTCAACACCTGGCAAAGGCGGGGCACCGAAATCCGGCATTTCGTGTAAGAGACTAAGCACAAGTACCACAAATATCACAGGTATCACTTCGCTACCGCTGAAAGGGGGTGTGGTGTGTGTTAAGTTTGACTGTTAGTTGTTATAATACTGGTATCACAGAGAGTCATATACTGCTCGCTATACGATGTGCTTGGTATACGATGTATATATCAACCGCGAAATGACAAAATCTAATCGAGATTCAGCCGAAGAAATGTGAGATGTTCAATTCTCCAATCAGCTACACTGAAATCCTAATCCTCGAAAATATCCTCCGCAGCCTACTGATGTGGTTATCTTGCCCTTCCTTACTTCAACAGTGTGTAGCTTCCTATGCCTGAGAATTGCATACGCGCATGCGTCTTGCATGGGAAACGTGCAGGATGCATGAGACCTCGCAATTCAGGATCACAGAGTATTCTCCGTTATCAAAGCCATACTGGAAAGCCAAGAGAAAAAAGCCAAGAGAGGATATTAAGAAAGGAAAGGAGATAGCTGGATATTCGAATAGGACAATCGCATCCTCTGAAATCAGAATGTACACGAAGGGCTTGCAGTCGGAAAACGGAGCATGAGGAAAAGGGGTAGCAGGAAAAGGGGCAAGAGGAAAAACGGCAAGCTGCCACCAAAAGTTGCGTTTGGCTGCCATCAATTAGGGTGTCTCCTCTCTTTGCTCTTTGCTCTCTCTGTTCGTATCTATTTGCGGAGCTTCTAGTTATTGGTCGTCTCTGTATAAGGTGCCAAATGCTGATTGGCTGCTCCCACACGTTCAACTCTTCACTGCATCACAACCATCACCACTCCTTGCAGGATTTACTCTCTGGTGTTAGATATCACCACTACTTGCATAGATTTAATGATTATTCAGTAATCCAGATTAATATGATATATATAAGGCTGCTCCAACAAAATAAACACAAGAACGAAACTAACCTGCCAGTGCTGGCATGTCAATTGAACGATGAGCCGATCCAAAAGTGTAGTTTAAATATCCCCTTCCCTGACCTCTCTTGATGTTACCGGTTTCTCCTCTCTGAGAGTAACACCTAGCATGGCAATATTCACCACCAGGCAACAAATCCCTATGATCCAGAAACTCCTAAAGTAGTTATTGGTTTCTTTGGCTGTTAAGTTGTAACGAAACACCAGCGAAAACAAAACACCTCCCAAATTTCCAAACGCCCCAGTAGAACCGGAAACGATGCCTGGGTGTTTCTTGTTGACAAAGTAGACAGTAGCAAAGTTGGCACCGTTGGCCATCTCCATGAAGACGGACATTATACAAAGAGAGGCGATAAGAGCACCAATGGACAGTGAAGGACAAAAGCCGATCCACAGGAGGAAAATACCCTGCATACAGCCACAACCAAGCATCCAAGCCTTCTTAGCCTTGGTGGTCTTGAATGTGAGGTAAAGGAAATCAGAGATCATGCCACCAGCTGGCCTGGTGACAACGTTCAATAGCCCCATCATGGAGCCCCATCTTCCAGCCTCCTGTTGGGTCCAGCTAGGATGATGTTGCATATATAGCCCTGAGAGAATCGACTCGATGGCAAGCTCACCCCCGAAAGAACAGAGGTAGGGAAGAGCGGTCAGCATAGTCCTCCAGTGGAAAGAGACACGCACCACATCCAGGAGAGTGGGCTCCTCAATGATCTCATCGATAGCCACAACGTCATCGATTCTAACAATCTCGTCATCTCCAACGTTTCTGGAAGAGCTAGAGTGTTGCGAGGTTTCTTTCTCATTGTCTTGAACCAACTGCACACTCTTGACATGTGTGAGAGGGTCAGACACCAGGGAAACGACATGGATAAGCGTGTTGTCCACGCCCAGGCCCAGCACATCCTTACGCTGGCTCCACTTACCCTCTGGACAGTCCTGGCCAAAGAAAATGATCAAGAGGGCAACAACCCACAAAATCACAAACGGACCAACGGTAAATGCCAACCCCCATGCGCGATGATGGTTGAAGTTATCCTTCAACAGGTCGTTAACCAGTGCTGGCATCATGAAAAAGGCAACTCCTCCTCCACTGTTACCCCATCCACCAGCAAGGGCATTTGCAGTGCCCACGATAGACTTGTCGAAGAAAACGGTGGTCCACATTTGACAGGGGACAAAGGATCCACCCAGGAGACCAATGAAGAATCTTATAACGTGAAGCCCAGCAACGTTTGTCACCAAAGGAGCCATGGCTGTAGGAATACTACCAACGATAAGGACCCCGGCCATGACGTAGCGTGGTCCAAATTTGTCGCAAAGTGGTCCCAGTGCAAAACGGGCAATCAATGTAGCTGCCACACCCACGATATTATCATTTGCAATATCAACAGCGTTCAGTTTGAGGTCCGCCTTGATCGTTCCGGAAAGGAGAGGGGGGAAAGCAAACCACGAGAGGAAACAGACGAAGAAACCCATCCATGAGAGAGTAAAACATCTCCCATAGATATTAATTGGATTCAAAACTGGGATCGTATAAGCTTTGAGATCCTTCGGGTTTAGCCTCGGAGCGGCCCAGAGAGATGCTAAATGGAACATTTTCCACAATGGTGTATGGTGTATGATGTGAAATCGTAGCTTTCTTTTTTTTAACTGGTGTAACAGCTTCCTCGTACAATAATCTTGCTCCGCTGAACTTGGGTGAAAAACATGAGATAAACCGTTGCTCTTATATATATCCTCTATTGGAATTGTGTGTTTAATCGTTCAATACATCAGATAAGCGTGGTTGGTTTTGGGTATGCATCTCGGTGATTGACAACTAACGCATGCAGCTGAAGAAGTGACGATAATCGGCGAGCGCTCCTCAAATCAAACACGAGATCTCCATTTATGAGAATATGACCCGCTATCTATCTCTCTTTCTGTCTCCTTCTCTCAGTTTTGGGGGAGTATTTTGTCTAATCCTTATCTCATCAACTGTACGGAAAAGGAGAGGCTCGGGGAGTTTTCTTCATCGAATCATGTAGGTAGTGCATCTACTGGGCAGATGCAGCGCACGAGATATGTAGCCGGAAAGGGGAGGTGTCATGTAAAGTGAAGGCTCAGGGCTTGCGGAGAATATATAACATGAGGGTGTTGACAAAGATAAGAAGGATATTTATGTCTGGTAGTGTAGAAAGGGGAAACTACTTTTGCTTCTAATCTATGGCCGTAGAAAATATGCAATTCTTGGCGATGCATGTATCATATGCTTTAAAAGGTGTTGAGAGGTAGGAGAAATTCTCCACCACCCTTTGAAAGTGGTCGTTCAGCCTCTTGAGAGAGCAACCTAGTTGTGGTAATTGTGGTGGGTGACATATTGAAACACTCACTAGAAGTGGGAGGCCAGTGTTTCGGGGTATTGTACATTTTGCAACAAGATAGGAGTTTCCATCCTCCATCCACTCCGGGTTCGGATGGCCGTTCCGAAAATGGAAACCGGACAGTTCCACGGTGATGAGATCTACTTTTTAGGGGTATGAATGGAGAAAACATACGACACGTACAGCTGTGGTTTCTATTTGACGTTTTCCAGATGATTTCGGCGAAATATAGGATAACAACGGAGAACATAAAAAAGAACAAAATAACCAAGAAAAGCCAATAAAATTATGTGGCGAAATTACATGAGCCATGAGCTTTTCAGAGGCGCTGCAATCATCTTAGGCCCAACCCGACTGAAAATCTTATCGCGTGTATATTATATAAATATTCTTAGCTATATATCAAGTATGGCGGTAATTAACTAATTCAAACAATCAGTAACCACTGTAGGACGGAAGAATCACTTTTAAATATATGACATGACCTTGTGTCATTTGGTATAATACATATCGCAAAAAAAGGTGTAATACAAAGAATGATTCCGAATAACATAAACCCAGTGTAGTCAGTCGGGCCACTACCCTAAAGATATTCCCTATCATACCGTACATACATAACCACAGGAGAGTTGAGTCAGTCAAATCCAGTCAGGCACTACTATGGTTTTCAATCTGATGTCACACTACCATAGCTTATAACGCTTCTATCAGGTAGCGCTACCCGTCTCCCCATTCTCAAACCGCATTGGCTCTTGCCGTTCCTTCCTCCCTCTCAGCTGCTTGGCCGCTTTCTGCCAATACGCTAACAAAACCTCTATCACAACTACATCTCCTCCAACCTGCTTATTTCACACGGCTGCGCATCCCCATAATTCCCTGCCTAAACGCACTAAACGCACCACCTAAACGCACCACCTAAACGCACCACCTACGCACTACCTACGCACCACCTACGCACCACCTACGCACTACCTACGCACCACCTATACGCACTGCTCACAAAAAGCTTCTACGCTGATGAGCTTCCATAGAGCCCACCTCTAAGCTAACGGCTCCTCTACTGTACCGCATCTCTTTGTATCCCCAGATCTCTGCTGAAAAACACACACAAACCTCACGTCGAGGCCCCAAGGTACATAATCACAGGTACCGCACAGGTTTGTGCTGCTGAGTACACAAAGACGTGAGAACAAGCGGATGGGTCACTACATGAGGATCCAAACACAAAGGTGTAATTGAGTATATATGCAAGCATATACGTATTTTGAGTTTGAATTTTGAGTTTTGAGTTACACATAGTTATATGCCACTATCTTTATTATATAACGAGATATAAATTATCCATACATCATATATAGCTGCTCTTATATTTATATTGCAACTTTTTTTTTCTTGTTCGTCTTCATCAGACGCACCTCATCTCTCTCTAATTCACCGATGGACCTTACGAGCCTCTTGGGGTCTGCCGCATCACCGCGGGCCCATGAAGGTGCGAAAGGGCTTTCGACAACTCACAGCGAAACAATTCACAGCCAACCAGGCCCAAAAGGTTTCTCCAGCGACTCTTCTAATGGGGTTGGCGTTGCTCACCTCCAAGGTATCTCCACTGAGGAGTACCCACAGAATGAAGTTTACTACATGCCGGTGCCACAGTCGTTATTTCAGCGCGAACTCACCGAAATGGCTGTCAAACTCCACAAGGGACACATCCTACGCTACCTCGCAGAGGAACAAGGCGTGTTGTTGAATAGTACGCCTTGTAGCACCGCTCTCAAAACACAGGACTCAACAACAAGCTCCTCGGACTTGTTGTCAGACACTTCCTCTACTACTCCATGTCCTCAACCAGATACACCAGTCACCGCCACTACTCAGAACACCAATGGCCTCTCAGATTATATCTCTCCAAGGGAAATGCTCCTCATACTCGATAGAAACCTCAAACTTGTTGCCACACACCCGTCGTTGTTGGTGCCTCACTATATGCCCAAGAGACTCCTCCTGATGGAGTCACACGAAAACCTGTTTCGGTCGTCTGGAAAATTTGAAATCCTCGACAAGCTGCTTCACATCCTCGAAACCATGAAGAAAAGAGTGTGCATCGTTGCCCACGGAACCAAAGAACTGGACCTCGTGGAGGGAATCGTACTGGGACGTAAGCTCAGCTACAAGCGGTTCACCGGTACATCGCTGTTTGATGCCCACAGTAGCAAAAAGCAACTGTTGCAGAGACGTTTCCGTGATATAGGCTACCATACAACTGCGCAGTTGGGAATAGACAATTTGAATGGAATTCTGGACAGGGGTGCCGGTGTTGCTGGCTCGGGTGCCGCCACGCCAGCCGGTGGGTCTGATGGAGCTCAGGGTGAGGGCTCAAAAACAAAAAGATCACACAACCGGATCATCTTACACCACTCCAAAAACAAGGATGACGATTATGTGCCGCAAAAGTCAAAGAACCACCCAGATATCTCCAACCTCAAGGAGGCCTTCCCGTGCAATTTGTATCTCGTTTCATCACAGCAGCTCAAAACGATATACGTGCCTGAGGATTCTTTGTTTGACCTAGTGATCTCATTGGATGTGATGCTAGATGAGACCGATACCGCCGTGAATAGGGCCAGAACAGACCTTTCAGGGAAGGTTGTTCCTATTATTAAACTAATCCAACTGAATTCATTGGAACATACAACGCTGGTGCAACCGAAGCAGAAGAATAACGACTTAGACGCGAGTGCTGCACTGTTTAATGCCCTCATCGTCAGAGATAAATGTGGAGTTCAATATAATGAGGATGAAGTGGATTACAGTGCATTGGTGTCGGACTGGTTGAGACACCCACAAAGCACCCGGTGGCCTTTTTTTGTGAGGCTTCCCGCAGTTGCCTCCTATTCGTCGCCCGCAGAGATTGTGGATGCTTTAGATAGAGACTACTTCAGTACTCCTTATAAATCTGTGAACATACCATTAGGTGAAGACGACAAAGTGGCCAATGGCAATGCCACCGTTGCAAATGGAAACGCGTATAAAAGAATCAAAACAGAAACGTGCCCTTCCTCTTGTTCTTCTTCTGATTTCAATGTACCGTTTGACATTTCTCATTCAGACTATCACCAACTTTTGGCCGGCATACTCAACTGGAGGTATTCGCAGGTGATGGAGATGGCTGAACAGTGTAGGAAGAGGGTCAACGCCCTCCAAAGTCAAGCCAGTAACGATCAAATAGAACTAGAAGAGGGCAACTTGCAGATAGCTGCGTTGTATAGACGACTGAAGGATCTGGAGACGCTTGCTTCCAATGCGGAGAAGAGGTTGGAAAGAGTGGAGACGGAATATTCGAAGTTGCAAAGTGGTGAGAAAGTTTTGCAAGAGAGAAGGAAGAAATTTGAAGCGGTAATGGACAAAGATGAGGGAGATGTAGAACAGAGGGATAAAGACAAGGATTTGAAGATGGGGGATGATGGTATCCCTCCTGCCAGGCTATCAATTCCAGAGCAACAATCGATTATCGCTGGCTTGGAAGAGCAATTGAGGTTGTTGGGTGTAGAGTTAGAGGATGTGAAAGTAAGGAATGAAGAACTCAGGGTTCAATACCAGGTGGAGTCGTCCAAAGCGGCGGAGCTTTCAGCCACCGTAAGAGCTCTGGCGTCTCAGAGCCAGTCGCTCCAAAGCAAGCTGGACGGACCAGCCGTGAAATTACTTGATCTCACGTATGAATATGAGGTTACCAACTACGAAGAAGAAACCGCGGTGTTGAAGAAACAAAATGAGTTCTTGAAGGTGTATAGTGCTAAGATTGCTGAGCTGGTGAAGGAGAAAAACAATGCATTGCCGGCGTATATAGGAAGAAGTGGTAGACTAAGCAGGTCCACGACGCCTTATACTGTGGATAGATAGGGGTATTTGTATACATATAATGTAGTATACTTCAATGTTTACAGGAAGTGATTACCAGAAATATTTTAAGGAGGCACTAGGTATTTTTGCGCTAGTTATTTCTATGAGAGATTGCTAGCATTGTACAGTTGAACAATGCCTTGTACTTACTATATGCAACGTAGTGTACATATTGCTGTATGCAGGTTAATCTACTCACTGAATATGCGCATTAACACCCATTGAACGAACATATTGAATTCACATTAACACCCATTGATCGTACATATTGAACTCACATCAAAGTCCATTGAACGTACATATTGAATTCACATGGTGTGAATAATACAGTGATAATGAGCTATTTGCAGACACTTATATATTCATTGCATGGCCCATAGCAGTAGCTCCTAGCAGTGGCCCATAGCAGTAGCCCCTAGCACTAGGCACCTTATGCCCTCCCTAGAGGATCACTATCGTGTATGTGGTAGAGTATGCAGCTTACCAGCATCATGAGGTTTGTAAGGCAAATAGCGTACTGCCTGTGGCCCACCGTTTAGCTTTAGGCCCACCGTTCACAGCTTTAGGCCCACCGTTCAGCTTTAGGCCCACCGTTCAGCGTTAGGCCCACCGAACGGAGTGCATTGAGCAGCGGCCGCATGATGCCGAGATGGCCGGAGGTATGCAATATGTGAGGGAGCAAATTAGAAGGAGACGTGGGGGGTTCTGCGAGATGCCTGTCTGAGGCTACACAATCAGAAGAGACACGCATTCGTGCATTTGCTTCGTACGTTTGCTTCGTACAGTTGCCTGCATATCACAGAAGACACAGAGAGCTCAGTCGAGAAAGCACGGAGGGAGGCAGCATAGAAAGCCCTTCGGAGAGCATACTGTAGGGAAAGGAAGGAAGGGCATAGCGGAGTTCACTAAGGGATCACATGTTGGGCCCATAGTGATGCACAGATTGGAGGCCCCGGTGATGCATATAGTGGAGGCCCTAGTGGTGCACAGAGTGGAGCCCCTAGTGGTGCACAGAGTGGAGCCCCTAGTGATGCATACATATAGTGAAGCCGATAGCGATGCACGCATAGTGGAGCGCACACTATGAAGGAGCGCACACTGTAAAGGAGCGGATATTCGGGTTGCTCCACCTTTCTGGATTTACCGGAAGCAATTGAGCCACAAAGTATGTTTGCTTGTTATTGTTTGTGCATTGGTTCTTTATACAACAAGTGTTATTCAGTTATAGCTGGTGTTGTTGGCTCGGGGCAAAGACTATCTAACCAGAGGAAAACCTTAAACGCTAGGCGTATCGCATAGAGGGACAATTTACGTTGCCTATTACTCGACACATCACTACAGAAACTATCGGCTCACCGTAGACCGGAGTTGCATACTGGAAAAGCGTTTTTTTTTTCAACCGTTTCATCTCTCAGTGACCCAAGTGTATCATTTGGCTGTCTATCAGCTGGGAACATCTCTCCATATCAATGTCTCCAGGTGTCCACACCGTCACCATGCATTATGAGGCCTCTGAGCCTTCTCTGCTAACCTCATATATTACTCTCTTGTCACAGCTTGACTTAACCTCTCTTCAAACTCTCACCCTCGAGGATTTGAGGCAGGTAGGTCTATCCGCATCGCACGAGCTCCAACTGGCTCTGGAAAAGTACCTTGAGTCATCTATATTCGAGTAAGTATACACAATTTGATCTCTGCCTCTCTACACTCGCATGGCTACTGACCAGGTGCAGGATTCTCCGTGATGTTGTTTTTGTGTCAATTGTGTTGAGGTACACTGTGAAGGGTTTCAGATACCTGAAAGGATATGGTATCGTTGGCTGTATACAGGTAAGTGTTACACAGAGCCTTTTTTCTTTGAGTTTGGTAAGTAGATGTTTTGTCAACTAACGTTGTACTCCTCGCAGCTAATATATACAAAGCTTTATGCTGTCATTGGTGGCTTTTTCCTTTCATTTCCCCCGATAAAAAACAAAGTCGATAAGGAAGTTGCAACCAACATAGAGAAAGTTCACACTCAGATGATGTTGAAGGACACCAGACTGCCATCCTTTCATGTAGTACCTGCAAGGGGCATTCCCAAAGAAGAGGTATTGAAGGGCCTTGGCCTGTTGCATGAAAAGAAAGTGGAGGTGTGGAAAGGCGGCAAAGTGTCAGGTGCTGTTTACCACGGAGGTGATGATCTTCTGGATCTCCAGGCAGATGCATACAAGATCTTTGGAGTCGCCAACCAGCTCCACCCAGATTTGTTTCCTGGTTTGCGTAACATGGAGGCCGATGTGGTTTCGATGTGTTTGAGGCTTTTCAATGCCCCCACCGAGACAGGCTGTGGCACAACAACGTCTGGTGGAACAGAGTCCTTGTTGTTGGCTTGTCTTGCAGCAAGAGAATACGGCAGGAAATACCGTGGGATTACTGAGCCTGAAATCATAGCTCCAGAAACTGTACATGCCGCTGTTTTCAAGGCAGCAACATACTTCAACATGACCCTTCATCTAGCTCCATTGGATGAGAAAACATACAAAGTAGATTTGAAGGCGGTTAGAAGGCTGGTGAATCCCAACACGGTGCTACTGGTAGGCTCGGCGCCCAACTTCCCCCACGGAATCGTAGATGACATTGAAGGGCTATCTGACGTTGCTCTTTCCAACCATATCCCATTGCATGTGGATTGTTGCCTGGGTTCGTTTGTCATGGCATATATGGAGAAGGCCGGGTTCGAGGCGCCTCCGTTTGACTTCAGGGTTCGTGGTGTCACCTCTATCTCTTGCGATACTCACAAGTACGGGTTTGCACCAAAGGGCTCGTCCATAGTGATGTACAGAGAGCCAAAGCTGAGAGAGTGCCAGTACTATGTGTTTACAGGCTGGGTTGGCGGCTTATACGGATCGCCGACACTTACTGGGTCCCGTCCGGGCGCTCTCATGGCTGGATGTTGGGCTACAATGGTACATATTGGAGATGATGGCTATACTCAATCGTGCAAGGATATAATCAGCACCGCGCGCCGGTTGAAGAGGGCCATCAGAGAGGAGATTCCAGATCTAGAGGTTATTGGCGATCCGGTAGGCTCAGTTGTTGCATTCAAAGCTGCCAAACATGCTGAAAAGAAACTCAACTTGTACACACTGGGTGACCTCTTGGGTACCAGGAGCTGGCATCTCTCCACGCTGCAAAAACCCATAGCACTCCACCTTGCTGTTACTAGGTTGAGTGCCAGTGTTATTGAAGATCTGATTGATGATCTCAAGGACTGTGTGACTGAGCTGATGGGGAGGGAACAGGTGGAAAACAGAGGCGACGCCGCTACCGTGTATGGAATTGCAGGTAGCGTAGCCACTGCCGGGATTGCAGACCGTCTTGTTGTGGGGTTCCTCGATGGTATGTACAAGGAGTAAAAGTTGTGATTTACTATTAAATCGATATTCTGCAAATTATGATCCACTACGAAACTATAGAATACTGGACTATGCAATTTTATTATATACTTGATATTGGACACCCTTGTAGCAAAACTACAAACCTACGGTAGATGACAATCATTGAATCAGGTGAATATATTTGGTCATTTGAATTTAGAATAAAAATAATAATATACAAATGAATAAATAAGCGGTTGTACTTAAATCGGGCTACACTAATTTTATTTGCCGTCTGCTTACCATCTCCTTCTATCTTGTCTCCTTCTATATTAGCTCCTTATATCTGGTGCCATACTTAGGGCCACATCCAAGCGCCAACATGCTTCAGCACCCACATGCTTAAGACCACATAGTTAAGGTCACATTGTGGTGTATGTGTCACAAAGTGGGCCGCTGATTCCCAATCAAGCAAAGAGGGCATATATATGGTAATAAGTCAAGAACATGGTGGTGGTTGACAACACAAAATCACCTCATCCCTCAGACAGAATAAGTCTTTCGAGAACATTCTATCTTGCTGTTTAAAGTTCTAACTAATGCATTAAGGATTTGGGTCTGCATGATATCAAACAGAGTTAGTGCTAAATATGCCCTCTTTCGTCTATTTCGCTAGCTACTTCGAGTCTGACACTGATCTAAGCCTATTTAAATGCGTCAGAAGATGGCCAGGAAAATGCACTAGAATTTCATACCAACTATTACAAACTTATAAAATTAAACTTAACGAATTTTTTCAGTAATAAAAGCATTAAACCTCTCTCTTGAATCTGTTGTTTCTTCCTTCCGTCTGCAAGTGCTGCTGCAGGTGCACAAGTTTGTGGTCAAGTTAATTAAGTTTCAGATTTGTGTTTTATTAACTCTCAGCATATCCACCTCTCTTGCGTTGCCAGAAATAACATAAATAGACCACCCCCTTCCCCCTTCCTCGATTCAGGCCAATATTTACATCTTTCTTTTCCCCAGCTTTTGTTCCTTCTTTTTTTGCTAACAACAGGCAACAACAGCAAATATTCGAGGTACCTGAACCAAAATAACTTAGCCAAGCACTTTCCGACTTTGAAGATTATACTCGTAGGCATATAGCGCGATTATTTTTGGAAGATGAAGAAAGTTTCCCGCAAAGAGCTCGCTGTCCCACCAGCCAGTCGAAGAAGAAGGTGGTCCCATCTGCTTTTCTGAACTATTGGGAGGTTGCTGCTCTGTTTTATTCTTAAGGGACTTTAACTGGAGTGGTTTCCCATAAAGACTTGGTTGTACCACCAGCCAGTCGGTGAAGAGGGTAGTCCCACCTACCTTTCTGATCTATCGGGAGTCGCTTCAGTTAAAGAGCTCGCTGTCCCACCAGCGAGTCGAAGAAGAAGGTAGTCCCACCTGCCTTTCTGAACTATCGGAAGTTGCTGCTCTGTTTTTGCTGCTGTGTTGTATAGACTTGGTTGTCCCACCAATCAACCAGTTGGAGAAGAAGGTAGTCCCACCTGCCCCTCTGATCTATCGGGAGTCGCTTCAGTTAAAGACTTGGTTGTCCCACCAGCCAGTCGGTGAAGAAGGTAGTCCCACCTACCTTTCTGATCTATCGGGAGTTACTACTCTGTTGTTGCTGCTCTGTTGTATTTGAACTTTCCGCGCTGCTTGGCCAGGAAGTGAGTTATGTGTCCTCTACTGCTAACTACTGCTACCAACTACTAACAACATATCCATCTGATAGATACTTTAGTTCTCAAGGGAAATTAACAGCAGGTCACCACATGGCCACAAACAGCACTTAACATCAGCCACCACAAGGCTCCCCATGTTACCGAGACCACTGTTGACCTTGAAGAAGTTGTTGCCCTTGTATGTAACCTTGAGGTCTCCTAACACTCAGTGGGATATCTATAACCGAACTACGTTACTATGAATTATTCGGATGATGGCAAGGGATTATGATTTGATAGGTTTTGTTTATTATTATTTTTTTCTATTTTTTTCTATTTTTTTTATCGTCGCATCGCTTTTTCGTTCTTGTATAGTTTTTATAGTTTATTTATTAGGGTAGGGAATAAGCCCCCCCTCTTTTCTCCGGAGGATTCTTCTTAGCTGGTCGGGTTGCTTTTGTGTTCAGGCTCTATACTTAAAGTCACACACTTAAGGTGCCATAGTTAAGCTGTCACCTTCTGTCACCTTCTCCACCTTGTCTACCCTGTCACCAGCCTTGTCCATTTCCCTCCTATCCTCCGTCATGTGATCCTATGGGATCTGTCATCCCAGCTGTCCACCTCCGCACTCATCGCCGTCACCACTCTCTATGGCAGCTGCCACCGCAATAGTACATTGGAGCGGTGACCCTGTACTTTTTGACACCCGCACACAGGCGCCTTATCAGCTTATCTTTCCTGCAGGAGGGAATGCTCAGGCGTTCATAACAAGCAAGCACCTCTGCTGCAAGATGCAGCACATAAGAAACACAAAACAGACTAGGGTGCCGGGAGGAGCGAGTCTAATAATAAAAACTCATACGAGTTAGGCGTCTTGTTAGGCGTCTTGTAAGGCTTATTATTAGGCTTATTATTAGGCTTATTATTAGGCTTATTATTAGGCATCTCGTTAGGCACTTGTTAGGCCCATTGTTACTGTTCTTCCCATTCTTCTTGTTAAACTTCACTTCTTTAGTCATTAGCTCTTCTGTCCAGTGTTAGTTGGTTGTCTCTGTGTAACGTCTCTCTATTAAGAGTCTCATCTGCCGAGCGTGCTTTGTGTATTCTCTGTACGGGTGTGACAGCTCCGTATTTTGTTTGCTCTCAAACATCGGCGCTTTCCTCTTATTTGCCTACTGCTATAGTACCAAATCACTGTTTGTATGGCAGCTAAGACGCTTTGTTCGTTAGTGCGCTGACTCACTTCACATATCAATCACAAAGCCAATAATAACCGTTCCAGCATCTCCCAGAGCACTGCAATTGATGGTTCACCAGTTGTACTATTAATACTACTTGTTTATTCTTCTGCGCTTGAAACAAACACAGCTCCCCCGCATTCACTTCTTTGCCCTTATTGCATATATCATTACCGTTTCACTCTACACACCATTTTTATCCCCACCCACTCATAGTCCTCTGTATAGAACCATGACATCCTCCTGTAGTTCTATATCCTCCATTTTTGGGACATTGTCTATGATCTCTTGGATGTTTGCCCAGATCCCACAACAGTGGCAAAACTACAAGACAAAATCAGTGGAGGGTATCTCACAAGGGTTGTTGGTGTTTTGGTTCTTGGGTGATCTGAGCAGTCTGATGGGGTGTATTCTTACAAACCAGCTGCCATTCCAGAGGTATCTTGCCATGTACTTTGTATTTAATGACTTTTTCATTTGCGGGCAGTACTACTACTACACGTACATATATTACAATTACGCATATACAGACCGCGTTTGGTTCAGGTGGAAAAAGCTAGAGAAGCTGGATGGTGTAGATCCCACTACCACACACAACACACACAACACACTAACCACCGTGAAATCACACGTTTCCACGAAAACTTCACACCTTATCCACGATGCATCAGACGAAGATGATAGCGAAATGCACCAAAGGAAACAATCGTGCTACGATGTATCACCAAATTCAAGTTTGGCCGTTGCAGCTATTGTTGGTGGGGTTATGGCTAACATTCCGACCGTTTCAGCTGTTCCACTGTATACAAGTGAGCATGCCAACGAGTTGCTCGTACAAGCTTCTACCCTGGGAAGAGTAGTAGCATGGCAATGTACCGCGTTATATATGTCCTCTCGCATTCCACAGCTATACAAAAACTGGAAAAGGCAATCTGTTGAGGGAATTTCTTCCATCTTGTTCGGCGCAGCCTTAATCGGTAACCTCACGTATACGATATCGATATTCACCTCTTGTGAGCGCAGTAGGGGATCTGACTTCTTATGGGAAGAATTGCCATACATACTGGGAAGTGGAGGTACAATCATATTTGACATCACTTATTTCTACCAGAGATGGCTGTATGGTACCGGCCACAAATCAGAGATGTTAGTGATGAGCCAGGAGATGCTTTACGAGAGTTATGGTGAAGGGATCGAAGGATATTCCACTATGGCTGAGGAGGGCGAGGACACAGGCATCACAAAGGTTGTCACAGAGCGTACGTCTCTGCTAGTCTAATTCAGCTGGAGTTTATTGAGATTGGCATCTAGAAGGGTACTTAGTCTATGTATTTTTTTTGCCTCAAATAACCAGGAATGTATAGTAATAGTTTTGGTGTGTATATGTCGAACTGATAATGTGCATTTAGAATGCTTACCGCAAAATGGAGAGACTGCTTGCAATGGAATCGCCCCATAAGCCCGCAAGCAATCTCAAATATTCAATAAATCAATTTATCTAAAAGACGGATAAAAAATATATGGATGATCAATTGACGGGGTACTGCTTCCTTCGGTGGTAATTATCAAGTTCTAATGGTATAAGGGTAATTTCATGATTTGGCATATGCATGCGTTTTCTCTGCCCTGAGAGAGAAATGGAGATAGCCACACAGAAATCGTAGAAGACAAAGACAACGTCAACAAGTTTCTTATGGGGAAAGGAGAATCAAGTAAGTGTAGGGTGAAGTTGTTATATATGGGACTTTCAACCTCAGAGATCCGGACCTGAGTAGCAGGTTCCCCTTTGGCTATGGTATATGGAGAGAATCTATGGGGTAGAAGGAGGAGGAGCGAACGATCATAGCAGGTGTGGCTGTCGCTGTTACTACATTCTTTCATCTGAAGCTTAGCATATATTTACAATAGATGTATAATAGGTGCACTATGAATGCATTATGGAAGTGCAATGTTTTTAAGAACGTACTATGGATACCCCATGGATGCGTTACAGGCACACCATGGATAAACTATGGGCGCATTATGGATGTGCCACGGATGCACCATACACTAATTTTAGATTTCCGTGACACGTTAGATACACCTGCTCCGATACACAATTTGTCCATATTTTCACAACCCCTGAGAAACATCCAATGGATCCATCAACCAATGACAAAACCAGGCACTTACTCCGATAACCCTCCACATATCTCTTACATGTCGCCTCCACACTTTATGCATGAGATCAACCCTCCAACCAGCGCCAAATGACCCTCGATCCGATGCCCTCCAGTGCACTGCTCCATGGCACGTCCCTCCCCTATCCTCCCTTGGCGTGTAACATAATAAGTATCGAGAAAGCTGTGCTGTGACCTTCTCATGTGCCTCTCTGGTATTCTACATGCTTTATTCCGTCACGTCCCATACGCCCGTTTGTTCGATATCGCCGAACCCCCTCCATAAAATTGGTATGGGGAACTGGCAAACAGGCAGGCACGTAGGGAAGGCATGCACCCCCTCTTGAGAGGCTTTCCACCTTCTGGCTTTGCCCCACCCTAAGCGGCCGTGCTCCACAGGCATAATAAGCCGACAGCATATTTAGTATGCATCTATCTACGCATCACTCCCCATAGTGTGTATAGGCCACACTGCCCCATATAAGGCACCCCCATACAAGGAACCCTGCCCCTACACTACGAGCGTGAGAGGGGATGGTATACACAAAGAGCGAGGAGCTGAATGTCCGATCACCGATCACTTGAGTACATTCAACTCTTCTCCCACCGCCATCGTACCACTTGCTTACTGCGTGTTCAGCGCACGGCTTGACGTGCCGTCGGCATTAGATTGCCTGTCTAGGTAAGCTAGTTCAGAGAGAGAGAGATGGTTCAATGACGACAGAAACACGATACAAGGCTACTTTAGAAATTGAAAATCATATATTCCAAGGGATTCCCATTCCATACTCCAATGGGTCTAGAGTTAAAGGGGCTCCACACACTCTAATGATGCAGTGTTTTAGAGCCAGTCGAAACGAGACCCAGTCTAAGGGAAGTTGAATCTCAGGGATGGCCACTCCCATAACTCTAGAATAGAGAATTACAATTGGTACATGTTGTTATCCTTATACAATCTATATGGTGATCCAACTTGTTTGTCGCATCTTAACCCTCCCTCCGCGCGTAGTAGTTCGGTTCAAGTTCCCTGTCTCCGTCCCACCCCTTATTCCGCGTTCCCCTCATCTGTAGCCTATGCAAGCGGACGAATTCGGACACACCAGCTGTAGGTGTGCGGTCTGCAGGAGAGGGGGTGACTCAATTTGGGGTGATTTTTCATCTAACGGTTACCGTTGTGCTCGGCCGATATATTTACAAGTAACCGTTCGCCTGTGCATTCCTATATATATATAGTTTGAGGTTCGGTTTCCGTTTTATTTGTGGACCATTTCAGTCTCTGTGTTATTGCTCGCAATTGTTTTTTTTGTCGTGCATATAACTCTCCTAGATATATCCATATATATTCTTCTCCTTTAGAAAAAAAACACCTCAAAATGCTGAGAGCACTTGCCGCAAGAAGGGCCTCACCATCCCTCTTGGCCTCCTCTCTCACGAGATACTCTGCCGCCAGAATGTCCTCTGTCTGGGCCAGCGTTCAGCAGGCTCCAGCAGACAAGATTCTTGGCCTGACCGTTCTCTACAACAAGGACACCAACCCACAGAAGATCAACCTCGGTGTTGGTGCCTACCGTGACGGTGAGGGCAAGCCATGGATCCTCCCATCGGTCAAGGCCGCTGAGCAGGTTCTCATCACCTCTGAGGTGAACAAGGAATACGTTCCAATCACCGGTTCACCAAAGTTCAACGAGCTCATTAAGGATCTCTTGTATGGTAGCGATGCCGCCGGTAAGGCCCTTGTTGCATCCGGCAGAGTGGTGACTTCCCAAGGTATCTCCGGTACCGGTTCCCTGAGAGTGCTCGCTGAATTTGTGTCTCAGTTTCACACCTCCAAGAAGGTTTTGGTTCCAAACCCAACCTGGGCTAACCACATTGCCATTCTTGAGAGATCAGGCCTGCAGACCGAGAAGTATCCCTACTACAACTTTTCCAACAACCAGCTGGATCTGGAGGGACTGTTGGAGGGATTGAAGAAGGCCGAGCCAGGCACCGTTGTCCTCCTTCATGCTTGTTGCCACAACCCAACTGGTGTGGACCCAACTCCAGAACAATGGGACCAGATCATTGAGGTTCTTGCTGAGAAGAAGCTCTTGCCTCTTGTCGACATGGCTTACCAGGGTTTCAGGAGCGGTGACCCAGTTGCCGACTTGAACGTGTTGTTCAAGTTCAACGAGTACGTTATCAATGGAAAGCTGCCCAATTTTATGCTTTCGCAGTCGTTTGCCAAGAACATGGGTCTTTACGGCGAGAGAGTTGGTTCTCTTTCTCTCATCACTGCTGATGCCGAGGAGAGCACCCGTGTCAAGTCTCAGCTTGAGAAGGTGATCCGTCCTCTTTATTCTTCTCCCCCATCGCACGGTTCTAAGCTTGTAGAGATTATTCTCTCCACCCCAGAGATCTACAACCAGTGGCTTTCTGACGTGAAGGTGATGAATGACAGACTTGTCGACATGCGTGCTCTCTTGTACGACAAGCTCAAGAATGTGTACAAGAACCCACTCAACTGGGACCATCTGCTCCAGCAGCAGGGTATGTTCTGCTACACCGGCTTGACTCAGGAGCAGGTTTCCAAGCTCATTGAGAAGAGTGTTTACTTGACTTCTGATGGAAGAATCAGCATTGCTGGTATTTACGAGAAGAACGTTGACTACCTGGCCAAGGCTATCCACGAGGTTACGACTGCTTAAGGCTGAAAAGTATGATAGATTATATGTAATAGAGCAACGATCATTTTAGCTTTTTGTCTGTTAGATATAGTATTTACGATCAATATATGACCATAGATTAATTGTGCTATGGATTGGTGTCTATATCTCAATGGCTGTAAAGATCAATCTGTTGCCCAATCCTTCTCAATTCCTCATATTCCTTTTTCCACGCATTCCCACGCACTCGCCTCTACTCTGTTCCTTTCACTTGCCCCTCTCCCCATTTCGACCCCTCACTCTAATACTCCTGGCACTCTCCGCTACCAACCACTGCATACTCATCGCTTGACAGCTTGTGCAGCATATAGCGGAGTCGAGCCTTTTGACTCCGTTGGGATCCCAGACAACCCATTGCCTTGTCCACCATTCATTAATTAGCGCTCACTCAACAATGAGGCTTTGCCTGCATTCCAGTGCCCAATCCAAGAGGGTAATATAGGGTATAACTGAATCTACTGATTCACACCCTTCTCCTTCGGACGTGTCTGCCTCCTCTCTCTGCCTCCTTTTTCCATGTCTCTTTCCCCGTCTTCTGCTCTCTGCCCAGTCTTTGTCCATCTGAGGTCTTCCTCTGCCAGTCTTCCCCTGCAGTCATCCTCTGCCAGTCTTCCCCTGCAATCATCCTCCGCAAGTCTTCCTGCCAGTCCTTCTCAGCCAGTCTGTGCCTCATGCAATTTGTGCCTGATTCACCTGCCGTTGCACGCATTTTCCCCACTCCAAAGCATCACGCACCTTTGATTTCTTTTCCTTTCCTTGCATCCTCGATCGATCCACCATGGGGTTCCCTTACTAGGCGGCCTGCCATAATCGAACGATGATTGCATTAGTGGTTGCTCTGGGAAAGGAGACAAGAACAAGCCATTGCCCCTCGCTAAATTAATTGGAATTGGAATTGGCTTTGTTTTCTCTTGCCTGTTTTCTTCTCTTATAGCCTCCTTTCCTTTCTGGTTTGTTTGGTAGTACAAGACTGACAATTTCAAAGCTGCAAGCGAGCACTACGGGTCTGGGTCTTCTCCTGAAGTGTTAACGTGTCGGAGTTCCATACTATCGCTTGAATTGGTTTGTTTGGCTCCATTTGGGTTAAATTGGATTCATTAGGGTTGGTGTTACACCATTGGCTTGTCGTTGTCACTGTTTTCTTGAGATTGATAATTTCAATCCCCATCTCAACCAATCCCCTCATCTCTTTACAGCTCATCATGGCGTACAGCGTTGTGTCTGTCCCCACTACTCCCTTCAAGGACCAGAAGCCAGGTACTTCTGGTCTCAGAAAGAAGATCAAGGTGTTTCAATCTCCACACTACACTGAGAATTTCCTTCAGTCTATTTTTGACTCCATTCCCGAAGGTGCCCAGGACGCCGTCCTTGTTGTCGGGGGTGACGGCCGTTACTACAACGATCACATTGTCCAGTTGATTGCTCAGATCGGAGCTGCCAACGGCGTTCAGCGTTTGATCGTTGGTCAAAACGGAATCCTCTCCACCCCAGCTGCTTCCAATATCATCCGCACCTACGCCCATCACACAAAGGTAACTGGCGGTATCATCCTTACTGCCTCCCATAACCCTGGTGGTCCAGAGAATGACGGTGGTATCAAGTACAACCTCAGCAATGGTGGGCCAGCACCAGAGTCTGTCACCGACAAGATATTTCAGCACTCTTTGGAGATCTCTTCTTACAAGATCATCCCTGACCTCCCAAAGGTGGATCTGTCCTCTCTGGGTGTCAAGGAGTACGGGCCATTGGAGGTGGACGTGATTGATTCAACAAAGGACTATGTGGCCATGCTAAAGTCCATCTTTGACTTTGACCTCATCTCCGAGTTTATCAAGAAGAGGACGCCAGAGGGATTCAAGGTGCTGTTCGATGCCATGAATGGTGTCACCGGCCCTTATGGGAGGGCAATCTTCATTGACGAGCTTGGCCTTCCCGAGTCAGCTGTGCAGAACTGTGTTCCCAAACCAGACTTTGGCGGAATGCATCCTGACCCTAACCTGGTGTATGCCCATTCTCTTGTTGAGCGCGTTGAGGCCGACTCAATTGCCTTTGGCGCCGCTTCAGATGGTGACGGTGACCGTAACATGATTTACGGTTCTGGCGGCGCCTTTGTCAGCCCCGGTGACTCTGTGGCAATCATTGCTGAACATGCCTTGCAAGGGGCTATTCCATACTTCACCAGGGGTGGCGTTCACGGTTTGGCTCGTAGCATGCCTACATCTGGTGCCATTGACCTTGTTGCTAAGGCTCATGGGGTCAACGTTTACGAGGTGCCAACCGGTTGGAAGTTCTTCTGTGCTCTGTTCGACGCCAAGAAGCTCTCCATATGTGGCGAAGAGTCCTTTGGTACCGGTAGTGACCACATCAGAGAGAAGGATGGTTTGTGGGCTGTTGTGGCCTGGCTCAACGTGCTTGCCGCCTACGATAAATCCTCTGCTGCTGGCACCCCCGCCGCCACAATTGGCTCTGTTCAACGCGCGTTCTGGAAGAAGTACGGAAGGACCTTCTTCACTCGTTACGACTATGAGGGATGCGCTAGTGAGGGTGCTAATGAGCTCGTTGCTGCTTTACAGGCTAAAGTAGATGCTGGCCTCACACAGGTGGCCTCTCACAAGGTTGTCGAGGCTGGCAACTTCTCATACACAGACCTTGATGGTAGCGTTTCAAGCAAGCAGGGCTTATACGTCAAGCTTTCGAACGGCGTGAGGTTTGTGGTGAGACTCAGTGGTACTGGTTCCTCCGGTGCCACAATCAGACTTTACTTTGAGAAGCACTCTTCTGATACAAGTGACGCCACCCTTGCCCTTCAGGCAACTGACTTTCTTGGTGACGATATCAGCACTGTTGTGGAATACCTTGGCTTCCAGAAGTTTATCGGCAGAGATGAGCCGGATGTCAAGACGTGAGAGGGGTTTGCCCTCTCATTACTTCATGCTGGTGTATTTTCATCAATATCCTATATAAAAATATATACATGCATTGCATTTATTTTCGTTGTTGAGCATTTGCAACCTTTAGCTGTTGGGATTAAACAGTTGTATGAAATATAATATTCCCTAACCTCTGTGGTTGAAATTTAAATAGTTATACAAAGCATAATGATCTCTCCAAGTACTTGTAGTTAACGCTCTATGATTTTATTACTCCATGCTTTTTACTATACAGACATTCAGTCATATCATACATGACTACCAAAAGAAAGTTACCTCAAGATGTCCACAATCTGGCAACACCATCAGCACCAGCACTGAACAACCAGGCCTCTCTTGGATGCCAGCAAATGTCCAAAACACCCAAACTGTTGACAACCTTGTGACCAGTGAGTTTCTTCAATGGCACCAGCAAGGGATTGGTGAGGAGATCATCGTATACAGTTGCATGGAACACGTGGATGGAACCATCATCGGCAGCAGATCCAAACAGGGGTAATCCACCCTTGTGGAAACAAACACTTCTCACTGCTCTGTCATGGTATCTGAGAGTCTTGTAAGGAGTAGCACTGAGGTCCAGATCGTGCCACAGCACCCTCTTATCAAACGACCCAGCCACCAGGTTATCTCCTCTAGGGTGAACATCCACGGAAGACAGCCATCTGGCACCAGGCAGCAGTTTCTTTTCCAATGTCTGCTGTTGCAGGTTGTATATTCTGATATATCTCTGAGAAGCCACCACCAGGTTTGGTTTGCTTGGATGGAACTTGGCATCCATGATGATGCCTCTTGACTTGCGGAATGGAGACTGAGACGCATGTTTGCTCAACTGGTGTATCAGCACAGACGTTGTGTTACCACCGTCTGGTGAAGAGGTGACGAAATAGTCACCACGTCTATGCCACGAGAGCTTCTTAATAGTGCTAGAGGCAGAGTTTGCCGCGTTTCTGGAGGTGGTGATCACCACACCAATGCTATCAGCGGCCTGTTCAGCATTGGGCTTTAGCCATTTGGCAACCTCCCTCTTCTTCTCACTGGAAGCGGCAGCTGACTCCTCATCGTCGTCTTCCTCGTCACCAAGGGCAACGGCGCCGTTGGCATTGGTATTGGTATTGTTGCCGAACGTGGCATAACCCCATCCACCCTCCACTTTGAGTCTTGTGGCATTCTCCACCTCAAAGCCAAATACGGGAGGTACGATGAGATAGACAGAATCACCGGCAGCGACCGCCAAAAGACCAATCTCCTTGAGTGGGTTCCATTCAACAACCTCAATGTGGTCGTCTGTGTTGTCTTCGTCCACAATTCTTGCCCTCCATACCTCTCTACCGGTAAGCACCTCCCATACTCTCACCGTACCGTCATCACCTCCAGTGGCCAACCACGCACCGGTAGGGTCAACCGAAAGACTTCTGATCCTACCTTTATGACCCTCATATGACGTGGATATCCTAATGGGGAATGGCCTGAGGTCCTTTGGAGAAGGCAGCTCAGGTATCAGAGAGTCTGGGTCAATGTTGAGCTTGTTGCGGCGTACTCTTGGAGCCAAGTAGAGATCAAGACATCTCTCAAAACGCTCCCTGATGCTCTCTCCGTACCCGGGCACCTTTCTCAAAGCAGAATATTTCTCTGGAATGAAATCCCTTTCTCTCTCGCTTGGTTCCTGTGCTAGCCACTCCTCCTTCTCCTTCTCTGTGAGGAGATACTCCTCTGGTGGATTGTAACTCTCGTCGTGAGTTGGTGGTGGAAGCTTTGTAGCACGCAGGTTCATGATGTGGTCAGCAGACACTTCACCATTGTCATTTTCCCAAAGGTCAAAGTTTAATTCGTCCTGCTGTTCCTGCTCATGTCTGTGATCTGGATGAACTATTCTTCCCTCTCTAATGGCCCTCACGATCTTCATAATTCGCTTGGCTTCGTGTTTAGAAGGTACAAAACGTCTCTTTGGCTCCGGAACGGCTGTTAAAGGCATCACCTCAGTTTTAGAAGTGAACCACTCAATAGTTGGCTCGTATGGGTTGATTGTGTCGTCCGTCTGCTCATTCTTCTGAATACGTCTAATGAGTTCAAGTTCCTCATCTGTAAGGTTCAAAGACTGGCCAGTGGATTGATCCAAGAGACCAGTCCAACCTTCTGGCAGATCAATAGACTCTAGCAACTGTTCGAGGGCGCTTCCCTTAGCTGGACGCATGATCCTCTTGCCGTTGATATCGTAACCTATATGAGGCATCTCGTCATATGCAGATAGCGGCACGTTACCGATGGTGTTGAGAGGGGACTCCTGATCGCTATCATCACTGTCATAAACAGGCTCAATCTCTGGTTTCAATATACGTGGTGTGTGGTCTGAGTATGTTGTGAGTTTCTCCCCTCCCAGAGTTGATGGGGGGAATGCTGATGATGATCCAGCAGAGGATGTTGAGAGTGTGCGTATCTTGACACCGTTAGAGAGTCGTTCAGAAAGAGAAGTGGATGGCTCCTCGGGCTCATCAAGATCCTCTTCACTGCCTGAAATATCACTCCCTTCTTTTCCAAGTAGCTCATTGAACTCGGCATCTGAGTCCTCTTCTTCTTCTGACTCTCCCTCCCTTTCAGAATCGGTTAAACCATCTAGATCCTCCAAGCCTTCAAAATCAGGGAACTCTTCGTCATCTGCTTCGTCATCCTCTTCCTCGTCTTGCTCTTCTCTCTCATCTTCACTGGCCTCATCATCTATGAGACCGGTGACATCAAATTCACCACCGTCCTCCGCTGGCACCTCCTCATAGCTTCTCTTCTTCTTTCTATCTATGGAGGCACTCCTGGCTCTTGGCTTCACCATTTTGGACGTGCTTATATATAGTAAGATCTAAAATATAAAACCACAACAAGAGCAATTACCAATACAAAAAGTTACACGGTGCTTAGACTTTACTTACACCTATATGCCCTTCGCCCTAAAGAAATGTAATTTCTCACACTTACTTTCTACTCAATATTTCACATCCCCTCTACATCTATCTAAGACATCACCAATCTAAGGCATAACTCTTAACTATGTGTGAAATTTTCCTACCAAAAATATTTTTTTCGAGAGGGTAATACCCGATGAGGTGCAGGAGCGCACAGCGGAGGTCTCATAATGCTTGCCATAGTAAACTTGCCATAATAAAGTTGCCATAGTAGATGCTCCTCACTCAAACTGCACTATAAATATCATTTAGGGACTGCCATTTAGGGGCGGTCATATAGATATGAGTATATACGAAAGATGGTTGCCAGTTAAGAGTTCAGTAAAGATGCCATTCTTGGGATGCCATTCTTGGGACGCCATTCTTGGGACGCCATTCTTGGGACGCCATTCTTGGGATGCCATATTTGGGTGCCATACTTGGGGTGCCACAGTTAAGCTCACATAGCTAAGCTCGTATCCTTAGGGCGCCATACTTAAGCGCCCACATACTCAAGCCCACACATGGTCAAGCTCACACATGGTCAAGCTCACATAGTTGAACTTATCACAGAGTGCGCTTGTCACAAAGTGAGCCGCTGATTCCCAATCAAGCAAAGAGGGCATATATATGGTAATAAGTCAAGAACATGGATGGTGGTTGACAACACAAAATCACCTCATCCCTCAGACAGAATAGGTTTTTCGAGAACATTCTATCTTGCTGTTTAAAGTTCTAACTAATGCATTAAGGATTTGGGTCTGCATGATATCAAACAGAGTTAGTGCCAAATATGCCTCTTTAGTCTATTTCGCTAGCTACTTCGAGTCTGACACTGATCTAAGCTTATTTAAATGGGTCAGAAGATGGCCAGGAAAATGCACTAGAATTTCATACCAACTATTAGAAACTTATAAAATTAAACTTGGCGAATTTTCAGCAATAAAAGCATTAAACCTCTCTCTTGAATCTGTTGTTTCTTCCTTTCGTCTGCAAGTGCTGCTGCAGGTGCACAATTTTGTGGTCAAGTTAATTAAGTCTCAGATTTGTTATTAACTCTCAGTATATCCACCTCTCTTGCGTTCCCAGAAATAACATAAATAGACCACCCCCCCTTCCTCGATTCAAACCAATATTTACATCTTTCTTTTCGCCAGCTTTTGTTGCTCCTTTTTTTGCTAACAACAGACAACAACAGCAAATATTCGAGGTACCTGAACCAAAAAAACTTAGCCAAGCACTTTCCAACTTTGAGATTATACTCGTAGGCATATAGCCCGATTATTTTCGGAAGATGAAGAGACTTTCCTGTAAAGACGTGGTTGTCCCACCAGCCAGTCGGTGAAGAAGGTAGTCCCACCTACCTTTCTGATCTATCGGGAGTTACTACTCTGTTGTTGCTGCTCTGTTGTATTTGAAGTTTCCGCGCTGCTTGGCCAGGAAGTGAGTTATGTGTCCTCTACTGCTAACTACTGCTACCAACTACTAACACCACATCCATCTGATAGACACTTTAGTTCCCAGGGGAAATTAACAACAGGCCATCACACGGCCACAAACAGCACTTAACATCAGCTACCACAAGGCTCCCCACATTGCCGAGAATACTGTTGACCTTGAAGAGGTTATTGCATTTTTATGTAACCTTGCAGTCCCTAACACTCAGTGGGTTATTCTTAACCTACTACTACGTCATCATAAATTATTCTGATGACAGCAAGGGACTAAGAGTTCGTAGGTTTTGTTGCTTAGTATTTTTCTCTACCTTTTTTCTATTATTTTCTTTGCATTGCTATTTCATTCTTGAATAGTTTGTATAGTTTGTATAGTTTATTTAGTGTGGTAGGGAACAAGGTCCCCCCCTCCTCTTTTCTCCGGAGGGTTCTTAGATGATGAGGCTCCCTTCAGAACTGCTTTTGTGTTCCCGCTCCATAGTTAGACTCACACAGTTAAGATCACATAGTTAAAGCGCGATAGTCAGGCGCCCACGTACTCATCAAGTCCACGTAGTTAATACTCCATAGTTAAGGCTCCTGCTGTTTAGGGGTTCCTCATAGTTAAGAGTCACCTCCATAAGAATGCCTCCTATTTGAAAGTTATGTGTATGATCTTCAGCTGACATGTGCTGGTAGTTGAGATATATCGTTAAATATTCGTTGCAGCTTGCCATAGTCGAGATTCATACTGAGCCGCAATCACAATACACGCTCGTATTTATCGAGTGAATGCTACAAATATAGACTCCTCTTCCTGCAATGACGTACTTCGTTGGGTGATTTGAGAATTCGAGTTAGTTTCTCTTTAGTTTCTACTCCTATGATAATACTCAAGCTATAGATAAAATAATGATTTTTATATTTAACCAGCAATACCCGAAAGCATATCAATCATCCAACAATTTTATATGACACATTTCAAATGTAGCGACGCTTACAAAGAATCCCTGAATCGTTTCTTTTATATAAATCCTTCTCCCGCCTACTGGTGAGTGGGCATCACAGTACTTGGAACATCGTCGTCAAACTCCTTAGTTCTCCACAATGTGGTGATAGTCTTTGGCTTGGTAAAGAATGTGAGACCAGCCTTACCATAGAAGTTGAGGTCACCCAAGAAAGAGGCACCGCTTCCAGTAAAAGAGAACATGGGGAGAGGAACCGGAATTGGCACATTGACACCAACCTGTCCCACATCAATTTCCTTTGTGAACTTCTGCTGAGCTGGACCACTCTTGGTGAAGAGCGAAACACCGTTACCGTACTTGTTGGCATTAATGAGGTCGATGGCCTCGGTTAAAGTGTCCACATTGATAACTGAAAGGACCGGACCAAAGATCTCCTCTTCGTAACAAGTCATGCCTGGTTTCACGTTGGTGAGGATAGTTGGGCCCAAAAAGTTGCCGTTGGGGAATCCCTCAACCTTAATGCCTCTGCCATCTAATGCAATTTCCGCACCTTCCTCCTCAACTGACTTCTTGATGATAGCCTCTGCCTTTACGAGTGACTGTGGGTTCACAAGGGGACCGAAATCGGACGAGGAATCAAATCCGGATCCAACTTTAAGGGCACTGGCACTTTTAACAACATCCTGGATCCATTCCTTGGACTTTCCAACGCACACGAGAACACTGATAGCCATACAACGCTGACCTGCAGCACCAAAGGCGGCACCGTTAACGGCATTGATGAAGTGAGCCTTATCAGCATCTGGCAAAACAACCAGGTGGTTCTTGGCACCCATGTTGGCCTGGCAACGCTTTCCGTTGGCTGTGGCCTTTTCATAGATATACTTACCAGCCTTGTCACCACCGACAAAAGTGACCGCCTTAACACGTGGGTCCTCAAGGAGAGCATTCACGGTTGGAGCTTTACCATGGACAACATTCACAACACCTGGAGGGCATCCAGCTTTTTCAGCAAGCTCGGCAATGATCATTGCAGCACCTGGGGCTCTCTCGGAAGGCTTAATGACGGTAGTGTTTCCGGTGACTATGACCAATGGAAGAGTCCAAAGTGGAATCATGGCAGGGAAGTTGAAGGGACAAATGGAAGCTACAACACCGATCGGCTCTCTGATCATCTTGGTCTCCATATCGGTAGACACCTCCAAAGTGCTGCCCATGAGGTCAGAGTTGATTGCACACGCCTGCTCTGCCACCTGGAGGCCTCTTAGAACGTCTCCTCTGGCATCGGCAAACACCTTGCCTTGCTCGAGCACAATGATGGAAGCAATACGGTCCCAGTTTTCCTTCAAGAGCTGTACAAACTTGAAAGCCACAGCCTGACGCTTGATCACTGTAGTGTTTTTCCAATCGTGGAAGGCACTGTGGGCGGAAGCAATCGAAGTCTCAAGCTCCTCTGGGGTTGACTGGGGGACCTTGCCAACCACAAAGTTGGTTGATGGGTCATGGATATCAAACCACTCTGTGGCCTTTGATTTGACAAACTTGTTGTCGATGAACGAAGGGGTCAAGTATGGAGTGGCATCGGCAGCCGTGTGAGCCTTGGGGAAGTCGGTGGTTGTGGTAGTGAGCTCCAGAGTGGAGTAGCTGGCCAGCACCTGCTTATACTGCGTTGAGGGCCTTCCCCGCAGAGATGGGCGGATGATTCCTGCACCTTTCAAGAGAGTTGCCATTTTCTGCTATAATGAACCTTGAGAAAGGCAGTAGATATATCCAAATTTTACAACAGATGAGAAGGAAATCATAAAAATATTTATTTTTCATTCCACAGCCTAAGCTTTATACCCTTTGGCGGAAACGCGGTTGGCGACACCCGACCCACGACACTCTGTAGAGCTCCGTCTCGACCGTTGGAGATCGTGCATAAGTGCGGGGATCGCCTTCCTTGGGTTATGGTTGCCTAGTTGATATCCTCTTGAAGGTGGAAGAGTGGGGGAGCTATGAGGGAGCAGAGGCAGAAGGGTGGGATTCCCTATAGGGAGCAGGAGGAGGACTAGTACCGCAATAGAAATAGCTGAGGTGATGAATATCGAGAGTTGATGGCTTGAGTAAACTCGTTGGACTCTTAGGTTTTTCGCGGCGCATCGATCGCCGTGCAGTACGCGCATTTCCTTATCGTTGCACACTGAAATTATTGCAGGGCCGTGAGAAGAGAAGAAGAGGAGCAAGAGGAGAGCAAAGAAGAAGAAAATTATCATTAGAAGGAGTGTAGGTATTACTGACAAAACCAATAACGGGCAGGTAGAGTGCGGGTTTATTAGGTTTTTCGCGGCGCATCGATCGCCGTGCAGTACGCGCATTTCCTTATCGTTGCACACTGAAATTATTGCAGGGCCGTGAGAAGAGAAGAAGAGGAGCAAGAGGAGAGCAAAGAAGAAGAAAATTATCATTAGAAGGAGTGTAGGTATTACTGACAAAACCAATAACGGGCAGGTAGAGTGCGGGTTTAATGCTTGAATGTTTTTTTCTAGAAATCATTATATCACCTCATGTTCTCATGTTATCATTACCATCTCCTGCTTCTAGGAAAATTGTGGGGTCAAATTGAGAAGTCAACTTGAGAGGTCAAAGACAACCCTGTATCTACTGCGGTACATAATATAGCCTCTGGTCGGGTATTCGCGGTGTTCCGTACATTTTCTCAAGGATAACATGCACACCTTTGCACACCTTTGGTCTGAACTCCTAGAAGCTTCGCTAGCTGGGTTTAACTGCAAGGCTTAGCTTAAGTCTAGTATTATGGCCTAAGCTAGGCCGTGAAAGAGTGGAGAGGATTCGTCTTCTCACAGCGATTCAATCAATCCCTTCTATGTTTTCACACAGAGATACACTCCTTTCTGTATTTTTCGCCCCAGCTGCCCTGCCACCATCATGCTGTTGATGGTGACTCTTCTCCGTGTGGGAGAACGCTCTCTATAAGCAGGATGCGAGGGCTTTGGAACACCGGCCCCGCTATCTCGTACAGCAGAGAGGTATCTCGTACAGCCCAGTGCATAAGACAGCAGCCAGCCAGGGTGCGGGTGCATTGGGTGACGCACATACATAATCTGCGGTTGTGTTAACTGAGAGCTATCAGCTGTGAGTTGTCAGCCGTGGCAGCGAAGCTTTGTACCCCACAGTGCAAGTCCCCTTGGCCATATGCAGTCTAGAACAACTGCCTTGAAGGAAAAGAGATGCCGAGGTTTATGTTTCAAAAATGTTATATCGCCAGGTCTCTCTCTGGAGCGGTGAATGCTCTGAAATAGATACATCCGCTTTTTAGGTGCTGGTGGTGATAGCCCGCTGGTGCAGCTTGTGGTTAATGGCGAGACTGACTTGACCAAGGAGGTTCCGGACGAAGAAAAATAAAATGAGAAATCCACACAAATCAAGCCCGTAAGGCATTGTTACCGGTGAGATGCCATCAGTTCAAGGCTTTGGAATATCGGCAGAGGAAGCCATTAGCGAGCATGCGTGATGCAAAACAAGAGGACGAGATCAGATACTATTGGGGGAGGAGCTACTGGGCTGTCACTTGGATTCGCATGGATCCTTACTGTAGCATAAAACCGTAGTGAATCGGATGAGGTCATGTATGTAACATATGAGTGTCCGATGTGGACCAAAGAAGAGTGCCACTGAAACGTCAAAAACAACATGTCAACCCCACATTTGGGTCCCTCCTCCCCACACTGGTTGTTGGCTTCACATTGCCTTGTGGTAATTAATGCCTTACTATGTGTGCCTATGTGCGATGACTGTCAGACGTCTTCGGGGAGGGTCCCCGCTTCTTTGCCGAAGGTGACCAAAACTAATAGTGCCACGCCAATAGTGCTACCCCCGGGGTCGAAACCTTAACTAACACAAAAAACAGAAACTTTTATTCAAAGAAGAGAAACTTTTATTAAAGAACATAAGTGGTTACGTAGAATAAGAAAGGAGATGTTTCGTTGCTCTGCTTCACGCAGCTCAACCAACCCCATTCCTCTGTAATGCACCAAGCAGGAGAACACTCCTTCCAAAAGAGAAACTGCCATGTTGTTGAGTAGATTGGCCTCAGGTATGATTCAACTGCCGCAGAGCCAATTCATCTAAGCTCACCTAAGCACCCGAAGAGTTTCTCGCTTGCATTTAGAAAATCCGCAATATGTCGCTGCATTAGGAAACTCCTCAACAGGAGGGGTTACTGCTCGATTCAAGCCTCCCTCGACATGAGCCGCATTACATAGTGCACATACATGGTGTATATTGGATGTTTTGTGGTGTATGTAGCGTAGGAACTTTTGCTCTACGTACACAACCATTGTAATGATTCACTGAGAGAGACGGGTCACCATACTTGTGGACACAGAGCGGTCCACAATCCCTCTCGAAGACACTCGCACGTCCCCTCCAAGGGACACGCCCGGTTCAAGCTCCGCATGCGACGAAGCTAAGGGTACAGTAGTAGCATCCCACCCTCTGCAATGCGACGCACACTGGGAAGTGTAATAGAATTTACATACCGAATGCATTACTCATACTCTCACATCTTATAATCCTCTCCTGAACGGCCTCTCCTGAACGGCCTCTCTTAAACGGCCCCTTCTAAACGGCCCCTTCTAAACGGCCCTTCCCAAACAACCTCCTAACCTGCGTGTATTGCTCCTTTACCGGTGTCTCCCCTCCAAAAACCCAATCCCCAACTAAAAGCACGGGAACAATAGCGCATACACCTACAACCAAACCTGCAGTATGTCTTTGAAATCCTCTCCCGTGATTGGTAGGATGGTCGGCCTTCCCGATAACGACCGCATGAAATGCATTGCACGCCCTGCAAGAATGGACAGCATGCAGCTTCCCCATCTTCAATTTGATCTCCCCCTAGCAAAACTTGCCGGTTACCCTATGCTCCTATGCTCCTGTGCTCCTGTGCTCCTATGCCCCTCTGCATGCATCAGCCTGCCTTGTAAGCCGCCTTTACCAGCAGCAAGAGGGGGACCCACTAGGTCACAAGGGCTTATATGGAACAAAGGCCCGGGCTGGTCTTGTGTCTAGACAGGGGAGAGGAGATGAAAGAGAAAAGATGCCTCGCAAAAGCGGAGCACACATATATGTTTGTGTATGGAGATCGTTCAACTATCGCCCTTCGTCTGTGGAGAAAATAACTTCATCATCTAGAGAGAGCAAAATAGCGCCAGAGAGATCAAGATAGATAGAGCAAGAGAGCAGAGACTCGTCATCTTAGTGTGAGAGCGTTCCTTATCTTGTTGTTAGTGTACCTGCTGATAGCACTGGCAGGAGCAGTAGCAAGGCAGGATACCCCGGTTGAGTCATATGAGGTATTTCTGGCAATAGCTATACAAAAGATATACTATTCTCTATAGACGGATACATCAAAGAGGAAGAGACTTAAAGGGTGAGGCTGATATATAAAGCCAAACTAGTTATTCTGTTGGTAGTGGTATTTTTGGGTAGGGATCATCACCTCCCATTTAATCGCGCATATCACCGCCCCGCCACGCAGACAACACAGCATACATTCACCTTCTCTCCAAGTGTCTGACACATATATACAATACACCCATAACATTCCACGCAGCAACTACCAAGAGATAATAAGAATTTAATGAACAAGTCTCTTGAAGACATGGGCCAAAAACCCTCGGACACATTGGCCAATGGTGGTGCCGGTGGTGCAGCCGCCATGAGGTACCTAAGAGAGGAGATCATTCAGGAACTGCGTAACCATGAGAACACCTCACTGGATATATGGAAGATGTTCAACAATAAGAATACCATACTGCCCAACAATAAGCGTATTCTGAATCTTTCCTGGAGACTCAACAGCATCAATAACGTGAAGAAGAGAAGTCTAGGCGCCTCTTCCTTGTCGTCAGTGGCTACAGCAGCCCGCGCTCCGGGCGTGCTTTCAACACACAGTACAACAGCTGGCAATTCTAAAGTCACCAAGATGTCAGCTTCTCACAGGCGGAATGTGGGCAATAATAATATTAGACTTCTGAAAACCCACAGCGCGAACCACAACTTGGAGATGCCGCCAACAGTACACAGTAACGCTGGTAGCACTACCATTCCAACCCCAGCTCCAAAGGCAAACGACCCCAACAATGCCGAATTTGACTATATAGAACATATTAGAAAGATCTCAAGAGAAGAGTTTGGCACCTATACTGGCGTTCCGTTGTTAGAGGGCACCCCCGTTGGGACAAGGCCCATCAACATTGGAGGCAAAGATGATGGAACATCCTCAAGCGGTAGTCTGTCGTCCACAGAGAACTATTCTCCAGAGACAAACAGCCTAGTATCCAATAGCAACTCTGTGTTCTCCCAGTTTGGCAAGGGTCATGGCAACGCACAATCGTTACACGACACGACGACAAACCCAAATAACAACAATGGCAACAGCGCGGGCCGTGCCGCTTCTGCGTCTCGTCACCGCAACAGCAATAACACCAACATTAACAATACACACAACAATATATTCCCATCTGATGTTGACGTTGACGGGTTCAACATTGACAGTTTTCTCAACTTTGATAATGCGGCCGCTGGCGGTGTGCTGTCAGAGCCAAATTTCAGCGAGGTACCTTTTAATGAGTTTGACCTTTTGGATTTATCTAAATATGAGGAGAAGGAGACAAACCCGCCCGGCACCTCCGAGAGCAACAATATGGGAACCGTTGGCAGTGTGGCATCCACCCTTCACAATGACAATGGCGTCTCGCCAACAGATGGCAGTAGAAGGCGCAGCAGTGAAAGCAGAGCCACCCCTTCGGAGGAGACTCCGTCTGGTGGGCCGCACGGCTCCAGTAACTTTCATCTCTCCAACTACATCAACTCTTTGGAAATATCTGTGAAAGAAGACACGTCACGTGTGGCGTCCATGGGACTCAGGCACGGCAGACAGCTCTCCTACCCTGGCGTTTCGCCAACGGGCTTCCACTCTCAACACCCACAGTCCCTTCAACACCCTTCCCAAATGCAGTCTCTGCAGGCTCACCAACCTCAGCTGGCTGGTGGTCATCATTTGGGAGCACACCCTCCTCATACCCAGCCCCCAATGCAAAGATCGTCCTTTTCCTTCTCGACATCACCACCAGCAAACTCTGCATCGTCAATAACACACTCTGCTCCGCATATGGGTCATTCTTCTTCTATGTCCATGGCAGTTGGTGCTATGGCCTCTGTGTCGCCTTCCTCAGGCATAGCCACCGCTGGGGGCCGTTCAAAGCAGACGGCTTGCGAGAACTGTTACACCACCACGACGCCACTGTGGCGTAAAACAAACGACAACAAGCTTCTGTGTAATGCGTGTGGTCTCTTTTTCAAACTCCATGGTGTGATACGTCCTCTGAGCAATGTCAGTGCGGTTGGCGATGTGGGTAACGATAATGGGCCATCAAAAGTTGGTGGGAGTCTCAAGCTGTTCAACAAGAGGTCGCCAGCATCAGCAGTAACACAAGCAACGACAACAGCCTCTGCGCCTGTTGAGCTCCAAAGTTTTCCCGGAGATGATAGCGCTACTTATGATCAAATACCACAGTTGGATGGCCATGGGATTGCTGGGGCGTCTGGCCGGTGGTCGTTGTCTTCGTCTAATAAACCAGGCAGTTTCGATGCAATGCAAGACATTGAGCCTGCTAATCCTCATCAGATTGGAACCAGCAGTGATCAGATGGGTGAGACTATCTCTGGAGAGTGGGACTGGCTCAAATTTTCCATGTGATGTCTGTGAGTGTATAACAGAATAGTATAGAGATTTTGTCAAGTGCTGTTTTTGTCAAGTGCTGTTTTTGTCAAGTGTTGTGGGTGGTGTTGATGTGGCAAATTGTCGGTGGTGTGTTGATGTGGTTGTCACTTTATAAGGTGAGACGCCTTTTGAAAGGCTAGTGGGATTTATTATATTCGGTTTAGTTATTTTTTCTATTTGTTTGATTTCACGGGTTACAGCTTGTCGTATCATTTGAATTGTGTCTGTTTGGTATTTTTCCCCCGTTTTTGTGTGGATTCATTAAAAGTTGAGTTCTCTTTGTTTAATATTTGGTAGATACTCATTATAGTGAAGAATTTTAGTTTCTATAACATGTGACAATACGTAATGATACAATAATCATTTCATTCCTTTTAGGTGTACAACAAAATACCTGATCCCTTTAAGGTATCACAGAATACTTGATTCCTTTCGAGATATCACAAAGTACTTTTCTGAAACTGAACATAAATATAAAGCGCACATAGAGTATATATATATAATGAGAGATAGAAATCTCTCATGTACAAATTCATGAATAACTTGTATGTCAAACATTGCAACATGTGAACAATAAATAATACAAAGATTGTTTAGGTAAACATAAAAGGCCAAAATAAAGATATTTTCCGAATTTGTTTGTTTTAAGCCCGAAGTAAAGATACTTTCCGAACTTGATTTAAAGTCTAAACCATAAAATATCACTCGCCATGAAATCGTTATGCAACACTTCAAGCTACATACACCCTACACCATCTCTCATCACAACTTGTCCACTTCCAGCACGTTTGACCCCCTTTGTACAATGATACACCAAGCATATTCTCACTTCTTCCTGCCAAATAATCCCCGCTTCTTTTTCTTCTTCTTCTCCTCAACGGCTGGTGGGGTATAACCCAATGGCTTAGACTCTGGTGGCGCATTAGACTGGTCAGCATACTCCATAGTGGTATTGGCTGAGTCGGTACCAGCTTCGGCACTATCGTTACCATTGGCAATGCCATCATTCCCATTGACAAGACGCATGTCGCCTTGGGTATCCGTTTGAGAAGGGGTAACACCGCCTCCAGTGACGGGTTGGGAAATGGGGATCCCCTGCATACCTGGGAAACCTTGAAACCCTTGGGCCGGTGGTTGCGGATGTGGCTGTGGTTGTGGTTGTTCACCACCTTTACTAAATGTATGGATACTGTTGGACGAGCCACCACTAGAACCTTGGAAATTGTGCTGCTGTTGCTGTTGGGGCTGTGGCTGTGCTAGGCCCTGTAGGCCATACTGCTGCTGCTGTGGCTTTGGCTGTTGTTGTGGCTGAGACACCTGTGGCTGTTGCTGTGGCTGTGCAATCGCATATGCCAAGTTACCACCGCTTCCGGTACGTCTGGCACCGAATGCCTGTGGCTGTGGAGGCTGTTGGGGCTGAGGGTACTGCTGATTCAGGCCATATGGCTGTTGCTGAGGATGCTGGCCAAGTAGCATTTGCGACTGCGGACGCTGCCTTATACTTGCGGTGGTGGTATTGGGAGCGCCAAGGCCAGGTGCAGGATAATACGAGGCACGCTGTGCTGTAGGAACACCACCAATACCGGGGTATGCACCAGTGCCATTGTTGCCCATCCCTCCTGCCTGGAAGGGAATGGATGATTTGCGGTTCTTCCTTGACGTGGCCCTAAACCTCGTATCCACATCACTAACGCCGGGAATGTTGCCATCCATGGTGGTTTGTTGAACAGGTTGCCCAACCAGTGATGACCCGTCGTTATAAGATGTCATTCTACGGTTGCCCACAGGAATCCTGTTGGCTGGGAAGATAGGCTGATGAGCTGGGAGACCCTGTGGAGGCAATCCATGCGGTGGCTGCTGCGGTGGCATTGTAGGGGAGCCCGAGCCCTGCTGCTGGTAGCCACCGTACTGCTGAGCCTGCTCATTACCAGATACAGAGTTGCCACGTGTAGTGGGCAATCCATTGGTGCTTACAATGTTGCCATACTGGTCATAGAGAGCACCGGTGTATTGGGGCTGTGCAAATTGTTGCTGCTGTTGCTGCTGCTCTCTCATATATGCCTGTTGGGCAAATATGTTATTCGCAGGCTGGCGGGCAGCGCCAGGATTACCGCCAATTTGGCCGGCAGAATTCGAAGGAGGAATCTGTCCTCCAGCACCGCTTTGAGAACCCCTTGCAAAGTTCTGAGAGCTTTTAGGTAGTGGAGAGGTCAAGAGTAAATTTTCCCCGTTCAGCATTGGGCCATAGGTATCAGCCAAATCAGAAAAGTCCTCGGGGTCATTTCCATACGCAGCCCCACCGGAGTTACCATTATTAACATGGTTTTCAGAAGGTGCAGTGCCATTACCATTGTATCCGCTATTGTCATTGATAGCCGCCACCCCATTATTCACATTACCCCTCTTCGCCTGGGGAACGTTGGCATAAGAGTCGCTGATGGAGATCCCATTAAGGCCACGCTGGGCGAGCTCCACCTCCCGCTCTTTCTGTGCATTCTTCACAGCGAGTTCCTCCTGCTCGAGTTTAAGCGCCTTGACATTCTCCGCGGTGCTCCTCAGCCAAAACATAGAGGTTGGGCTGCTCAAAGTGCTGCGGTTCAGATTGGCATACTGTGTGAGCATGGCATACAAAAACTCCAGGTACGGAGTTTTCACCTGGTAGTCATCCGCGAGGAGAATTGGCTGGAGCAAAAGAAGGTCCAGGTACAAGTCGTTCTGGTTTGTGAAATCGTAAAACAGTTTTGGTGTTTCCAAGTTTGTCCCGCCCGCCGTTTCCACTACTGGGTAGAGCTGGTTGCACCTCTCCAGCAGAGCGGCCTCGCCATCATAGCTCTTGAACAGCTTACATCCCATCGCCTTTATCACAGTAATCACCTCCTGGATCAAGCCGCTGATGATGGGTTTGGCCAGAATCTGTTCCTGGAGCTGTTTGGGGAATGGCTGCTCGAACAGGATGGATAGCGGCTCCAATGCGATTTTCGGCAGCGCAAACTTCCATTGGTATGAGAGAAACTCCAGTGGTGTGGCTAGTTTATACACGTCTATGTTTGCACTCTCAAACAGGGAGGATATGGCATTGATAACCTTCACCTCGCTGCTCGAGTAGGCGCCCTCAACACCGCTACGGCCCACATAGAGCAACTCACTCTCCTTTTTGCTCTCGTTCACACGGTACACGTTTTTGGCAGTGAGACGGATATCAAAGTCAGACATGATGGAGAACACATTGACATCGAGGGGGGGGGCGCCAGTGGGGCCAGAGGGTGCCTGCAGGCTCATTTTGATGAATGGCTCCAAGTTGACAAAGTTGGTGGACTCGACAATAATGGAGAGTTTCGTTGATGTTGTCTTTTTCGAGTGTTGGGATACCCTCGAGGCAATCAGTGGGTGTAGGCTCTGGCATATGGTTGATATCTCTTGTAATGAGGAGGCAGACAGGAGAATGAAATCAAATGGTGACGATCCAGCATCGCTTTTGAGGAACGACGCAATGGAATTGAACGTGTTATTGACGGTGAACCTCGAGTTGCCAAACTCCTTGGAGTACCATTGGAACTGTCCCACTGGAGTTGGGGTATTTGTTACAACTGTGAGGTTGCATATTTTGGATTCAAATAGACGCCAGTTGTAAAAGGCGAGGTTGGGATTATCTCCCACTAGTTTGGATGATCGGTTAGTAAGTGATATACAAGTGCCACTCCAAGAGAGAGCACATAGTGAGAACACATAGCGAGAGCACGTACCTGAGAGAATATTCAACCGGCCAGCCATGGTATACTGGGATATATGGGTATTTCTTTGGGTATTTTATTATCAAATGATAATAGATGTGATATATGTGTATGCTAATCAAGTATTGTCCCGATGTAATGGAATAATGTCAAGAGCGTAAATCTAACAGTGTGATGGCCGAGTGAACGGGGCTGACGAGACGGCACACCTCGGGGATAACCAATAGGAAATATAACAGCGCCGTAAAAGTAGTTGAGCGGGGCGGAGGGAGATCAATTAGCTGAAAATGTTTATTTTTCCTGTACTTCCGGTATATTCCGGCAAATAATAACACTAAGTGATATATATATACACACCACTTAGCCAAATTCCGAGTCGAGTGCAAGAAAAAGCCACGAAATTCAGTGTAGGCACTTCAACTTCACACTGCAGTACAGGAGAATCAAAATGGAAGAATGGATTTTTAGGCAGTCAGCTCAAGATACGCCAAACAGAAAAAAAAACGAGATATATACACGCACACTGTAAGCTCGCACAAAAACAAAAAATAAAACCAAGACACTCAACTATACACGGCAACACACAAGTTAGATTGGTGAACAGAAAGGGAAATAGTTGCCCTTCAAAAAGACTGCCCTCCCTCTCACACAGTGTAATGCGACAAATGACGTACACCAAGTGCCTAAGCGTAGGGTAGGGCCCGCTGGTGGTGGTAGCGGTGGTGTCAGTGGTGGTGGTGGTGGATGGGGCCGTTTCTGCCCTCTCATGTCCCTCCTTTCTTCCCTTTGCATCTCTCTGTACTCACCGTAGGAAACGATCGGCCCCCAGCCCTGCGGCCCCCAGCTGTCTGCCCCGGGAGTGCGCCAAGCTGTGCGTTTTGCCTTCCTGTATGTGAAAGGGCATCTGCTCCTATTGCTTTTATAAGGGGTTAAGCTGTGGGCTGTGCTATGCATTTTCTACGCAGGACTTCTGGTGTCAAATGAACCCATCTGTGTGGGCTGTGTGTGTTTCAAGGCAAGACAAAAAAAGGGACGCCATTCTGTTGGGTGTGCCTTGCAGGGGTATGATTTTAAAGGCAGGTAATGGCAGGTAATGGCATGCTAAGCAATGAGAGAGAGACAGAGAGAGAGTAAAGGTAACCTTACATACATACCACACGTACGACGCATAACGCACAGCGCAAAAGGCCCCTTCTGCTGTCGGTCATATGGTGGAAATACAGAGAATGCAGCATGCACGAGTGACAACTACAGGCCGGAGGGAATATAGGCAGATTGGGCAGAGAGGTCAGGGGCATAGGCGCAGGCAGAAGGTAAACGGAGAGCGACTTTTTTTGATAACGGTTCTTCAGGGATCAATAATATATTAGCAAAGAGTTTCATAAGATATTGTAGTTCAATGTAGAGTTTTCCTCGGCGAGTTTACCGATTGGGACGACTCTCACGCTTCTTTAGTGTGTATGGCTGGGACTCCTCGTTAGAGTCCTTTCTTCTGTCTGGAGGCCACCGGCAAGTGCGGATGTTCCTAGCACTGAGGCACCTCAGCCTTCTGGCTCATTTGTACATCACTAGGCACAACGTATATAATATTGCTATTTATAGATTGAAGCAAGAAAAACACATCAGAGGTTACTGGCGCGGAGACTTTGATATTTTTTTGGACAAAAGCGCTTTTTATTAACACTACGCGGTTTCACCATAAATTCCCTCCATTGTTCGACATGAGCCGAGCCTCATCACTACGCCTATTAGGCTGAAGTTTATTTTTTCAAGTGAAACTCGATCCACAGGCGGATAAAGCTGGCAGCAGCAAAGGCCGCAAGACTTGGTAAAGAGAATACTATACAATGCATATGATTATGTAGGTGCATGTATCATATATAATATGAGATGTATTATTATATAACATATCTATTGATGACTCCCTTTTTGACACAGTTTTCTCACCTTGCAGAAAATTGCAATACGTATCTGCTCTGATTTGCTCTAATGCTTTAAGCCTCTTCGGCTGCACCTTGTAGACATGCAGCATAGAGGGTATTAGCTACTATAAGGAAGGGCCAAAATGGGTGCTTGGACAATTTTATTTACGTCCAGCTGTGGTGCTGCATGGTTTATAAACGTGAGTGATGTAGGGTTTATCTCAATTTTGACTATTTGTAATTTTTGTGGCTACCATTCCGTTTGTGCACTCTTGTCCTGTGCTCACTCTCCGTGCTCACTCTCCGTGCTCACTCTCCGTGCTCATTTCTTTTATATTTAGTCCTGCTGCGATCAGTCTTCCTATATTACAAACATCTCAAACGATTCCAGCCTCTACATTAGGCTCTCAATTGCTTCTCTAGTAAAGTATCTCCTACTTGAACCTGCCATCTCAACTTCCCACTCTTCTCAACCTCCATCAACCTCCATCAACCTCCAGTAACATGTATGAGTTAGGCGTTGTGCGTTCCTGAGTTGTGCGCACTTGGCATGCATCGAGCTACTCGCTGCGAATCTTGCTTCTGTGATGCTTTACATTATGGGCCGATGCCTCCCCCTTCTATTATACTACACACGTTACGTTACTCACAGAACCGTTACAAAACAACATATGGGTGGGGGGAGACGTAAGGGCTACATATTTTGTTGTACATATGAGTGAATGCACACAAGTATTTACTTCTGGATGGGTTATTTGATGGATATTGGATGGATCATTTGATGGGTTAATGGTGTCACTTCTTTCATTCAATTGGTTAAGCTTTCACTTTATAGCCATTATATATTGTTCGCTGTAGATGAAAATATGCATGGTTATAAGCGGTCACTAGCAATCTGTGTCACCATTTGAGTCTCAGCACAGACATGACATGTCTCCCACTCCCTCATCTGCCCTTTGGAGCCCGCTACTATCAGTAGTTCTCAGTGCTACTATGCACCCCAATTGCATAATGTATTACCTAATCATAATAATTTTTCACACACCGTGCTCCACCTTTTGACTTGGACGCCTCACTATATCACCATGTTCATGCTCATTCTTTTCCGTTGTGGTCAATCCTTTTCTCTTCAATTATACATCCATTCTCGGGCGTCGCTTTAATAGTTTTTGATTCTTGTTATAGCTTGATAGCCGGAGTGTTCCTTGGAATATTAGATGGGTGCCAGATTGAAGCAAGAGAGTATCTCCGGTTGATGAGTTAAGCGATGAATCTTTCGGTCATAATCTCTTCAACATTTTGATGCGTAGACGGAACTGATGTGAATTGTTTCCCTTGGACTATAATTTTCCTATTTCCCTCAAAACCTGGGCGGGACAATCCTCCCAGATGGGGTTTCATATTACTCTGTAGGCCGAGATTGCACCTTCAGAACTCCTCCCTCGACAACTTTTACGCCGCTCGCTCCTGAAGGAAATTACAAATACCAACATGTATGCTGGCCTGGAGAGCTTGTTGAGATAGATACTTTGATCTTTCACCCTCTGTTTCTGTATATCCACCCCCAGGTTTCTCTTATTGAATAGTCTACGGCATACTAAGGTTAGCAGAAATTAGACTCACAAACTGATAGCGTACATTTTCATGAGGCTGATGGCCCATCCTCGCTCATCCATATACAAATCACCACTCCAGCTGCTGCTCAGTCTTTCCGCTCTGGCAATCCAACTCCTTGCACAGCTGTTCCAACTCTTCAGCCTCTGATGAAGCAGCCTTACCACCCACATAGGCTGGGTTAATTGGACCTCCCTTCTCCTTCTCAAGTGCCCAGTGCGACTTCACCATGTCTCTCACCAGACCCTGGTAGTAAAGAACACCCTGCTCCTTGGTTGGGTGTAAGTAGCCGGTGGAATATACACCTTGGTTGAGGTTCTTCTGGGTTTCCTCACAGAGGTTAAAGTCCTCGATTTCAACCATTTGCAAAAAGTCAACAAACTCCTTCTTTTTCTCCTCCTCAAGACCCTTCTTGGTGTACACGTCATACTGCAAAACAGTGCGGGTTGGCGTTATAGGCAACACTCTGATGGAATACCATGCTGGAGAGTAACAGTTGATACCGTTAGTTGGGTACAAGTACATCCACATGCCGTTGAACTCACCGCCTGGATTGCTCTTCTTTTCCCCGGCTGGCTTGGCCTCTCCCTTCTTCTTACCGATGCCAAACCACCCCTTGCTCTCTTCTGCAGCAGGTTTCTCCTCCTCGGCAGGTTCTTCTTCCTTGATGATCTCGGCGTAGTGCCTGCAGTACTTCCCCTTTGGCACAACTTTGTACGTCTCCATCTTGAAGGCACCAGAGAGACCTGGATGTGCAGTAGGACAGTGGTAGCACTCCTGATAGCCATCCATAAGGGTCTTCCAGTTGAACTTTCCGTCAAGTTCATACGACATGTGATACTCGTAGTCAGAGAAGTCATACTCATGCATCTCAGTTTGGAGGCCCTTGAACCACTCGTCAAATGGCACTGGGCCCTCCTCAGACTGGTCAAAGTTGATGAACACCAAACCCTGGTCTGTGGTGTGCGATCTGATCTCAAAGAGAGAGTTCTGCTCCTTGCTGAATCCCTGCACCTGGTCAAACTGAGGAGCTTTTGTAAGCAATCCATCGGTGTTGTAGGACCAGCCATGGTACTTGCAGCCAAGAATGATGGAAGAACCTTTCTCCTTCCTGACAACTGGGTAAGCACGGTGCCTACAAACGTTGTGGAAAGCTTTGATGTCACCGGCCTTGGTTTTAATCAGGAAAAAGTTCATTCCAGTGAAGGTGAACGAGTAATAGTCACCAGCCTTGTTGAACTTGGAGGCATGCGTGGTGTAAAGCCACGACTTGTTGAAGATGGCTCTTTTCTCGAGGTCAAACACATTCTCCGAGGTCCACCACGAGGCCGGGAGAGTGTGTTCGCCTGGAAGAAGGGCTTCTTCCGGCTTGGACTGTGGTGGGGCAGATGGTCTAGCGGTAGCGACAGAGGCCATTGTAGAACGATATAACGTATGTGGGGTGGTGCACAATTTCAACGGTATACGCAGAAGGTGGAATGATACCAGATCAACCTGAAAAAAAATTATCTTGCTTGAGATAAGGCTGCTGCTACATCCTGGGAGAGAGAAATGCGTCCCCTTATATATGTATAGATTTATATATACGACATATACCTCAATATCCATCACCCTATAATCACGGCTCCATAAGATCACTACTATTGATTACCATACTCAGTAAACTGTTGCGCTTGATGCATCTCTTCCCGCTGCCCCGCTGTCTATGCCAGAGATAAGGATGGCTTTATCGATAAGCGATGGCCCGTGCTACTGAATCGGGAATTGCAAACCAACGGAATTCTGCTACCGCATCGGGCAATGATGGCATCGGGCAGGCAGGGCTATCTACGGTGTGTTGCCTGGATTCCGGTGTGGAGAGAGAAGGTGCGTGTTTGCTAGATGCCAATACTGGAAGGGATATTGGAGACGGGTGTCATATTATTCTAGTCTGTTTACCTAACTGGTATTGGGGAAGAAAATTCCGTCCTTGTCCAAGAGAGGAAGGTAGTATCCATGGTTTGGATCTCTGTGTATGACGTGCACTATATACTGCGTATACTGTCATAATCCACTGCGTACGCTGTCATAGTGTACGGGGGCTGCACCTAACAAATGCGACACAACATATACGACACCATATAGTGAGTGTTGAGAAAAAAAGGAGATGTCAATTCCGAACATCACAGAGATGCATGGTGACGGGAAGGGGAAGTGACATAATCAGCGAATAGGATATACATGGATAGCATAGCAACACCATAGGCTAATGCATAGAAACCTCGCTGCACCTCCTCGTTGTGTGTGGGAAGCAATGCGACGAAGTAGGACGTGGTCTGTGTTCTTCTCTTGTTTGGTATCTCTTCCCTGGCCGGTGACTTTTACAAAGTGGAAGAAAGAAAGCCATGCACTCTCATATGCAGAAGCATTGGTTTGGCAGCTCTCACCGATGCTAGCCGACGATACCCGAAGGACAAAAGTTCCATGCTTAGACATAAGAGTAGGTGGTGTAATATTGTGAATAAAATAATGTAGCGATTTATCATCTCTGTATTTGGAATATATAAACATCCACCAAATCTATTATATAGGCTGCTCTACAATTCATCGTGTAGCTTCTTCAACAACTTGGAATCTCCACCCGGCATCAATATCTGGTACTCTACAAACAGATCGCCAAACTCATCCTCATTCTGGAAAATTGGCATTCCCTTTGCCTTTATTCTCTCGACATCTCCGCTCTGAGTAGCGCTACCCACAGCACGCTGAAGCTTTATCTTTTTATCGTAATTGTCGAGGAATGCGATTTCTCTCTCCCAGCCTCCATAGAGGGCTTCCTTCAACGTGAGCACCTCTGTTCTGTAGAGGTTATTACCAATCCGTCTGTACCCTAAGTTACCATCACTAGACTCGGCAACAACCACCCTAAGGTCACCTGGTATCCAATCAGGGCTGTGGTCACTGCCACCTTGCACCACTTCCGCATGGCCTCTGGGGGTGCCAGGTGATACGTGTATTGAATGCTTTCTCTGCCCACGCACCACTCTGCTGCCATGGCACTTCTTACACTTGTGCGTGATAGCTCTTCCACTGCCACCGCACTGGTCACAGTGTGTTTCCATCTGTTGGATCATTCCCGGTGCCAGCTGTCTCTTTATCAGTATCCTTCCTCTACCATGGCACCTCTCACAAGTATGCGTCTGTTTATCCTCTGACCCTGTACCGTCACATTTGTCACACACATTCTGCATATCGACAGTGTAGTCAACAGTGTCGCCGTTGAATAATTGCTTTAGGTTGAACTCTATCGTGGTTGTAGCATCGTTACCTCTTGGCTTTCCTTGCTGTCTGTGGCCACCACCTCCACCACCACCAAAGAAATTGGCAAACATATCGAACGGATCATACTCACCTCCACCGCCCCTTCCACCGCCTCCGTTCTTGACACCCTCCTTGCCATACCTGTCATATATGCTACGCTTCTCAGAGTCCATCAGCACTTCGTACGCTTCTCCTACTTCAATGAACTTGTGCTGAATCTCTTCATTTCCCGGGTTCTTATCCGGATGGTATTTCTTACTAAGAGTTCTGTATGCCTTTTTGATATCTCTTTCATCGGCATTTCTAGCCACTCCGAGAATCTATATAATGTGTTAGTTGTATGTCAAATCGAAAACTTTAACACTTAGTACGTCACGCCGTCTCCCCTCTCCCTCCCATGCTAATGTTACTCACCTTATAGTAGTCTTCCTCCGCTAGCACAACTGCTAGCAGAGCACACACAACCAGCACAACACTCCAGTACTTCATTCTTCAATGCCTCTAGCTGTTGATCTCTCTCTCTCTCTCTCTCTAAGCCTCTTTCTCGAACCAAGGGTATAATGACTATGCCGACAATTAAGAAGATAATTACAGAGGTTTTCTTCTTCTACCGGAATCTAGAAAAGTTGTGATATTCTACACCAAACTTTAAACCCCAAGCAGTTTTCCAAGCAGTTTTCACCTCTAGCATTTCCTTACATTGCCTTACTTCTCCGCTTATGATTTGGTACACGTAAGCCAAAGTTCCAACGGCACGCCAACGGTACGCCAACGGCACGCCAACGGCACGCCAACAAGACACCAACGGGACACCAACATGACGCCGCCAGCCGCCTCTGCAGGGCTCTTCACAGTTCCACTATGCGGTTTTACTATGGAGGATTTGTAAGGCCCTCTCAGTAGAGCGGTGTGTACGTTCAAAAATGCCAAAACCGTGCAACGTTGAGGAACCCTTAACGTGCTGGAGTTGCGTTAGGTAGTGTAGCAAGCGATGAGGTGAAAAATCGAGGGGGCACTACTATGAGAAAGAGGTGGGGGAGTTGAATCTAGTTGGGAAGACTCGAGACGGGAGGAGACTCCAGAGCAGAAGGAAACTCCAGAGGAGAGAAGAATCCAGAAGGCGAAGGAGACTCCAGATGAGAGGAGACTTCAGAAGGCGAAGAAGGCAGTAGAACAGTAAGGATGTTTTTGTTATGAATGATAATAATTTCCAATCCAGCATCAGAAAACCATTTATTTTTATTGCTCAGCATTCTCACTACACTTCCTTCTCCACACCTTTGCATCATGCATGAAATACTAAACATCTCGCTGTCACAACGGGCAAATCACCTGGTGACTCACTTTTACAACGCACAGGACAGCTACATAGACTATGTGAAAGGAGCCTCTAAATCCAGGGTGGATCCTGATGTGCACTTCAAAGCCACTTATTCAAGCGATGGGCGATCTCTCTCGTATAATCCAAGAGCCTTGATCTGGGATCTGAGCGGTGGGTTTGGTGCCCTTGACAAGTTTGAGTACTTTACTGGTGAAGACGATGGGGATGAAGTGTACCGTGCTGCGGGGACCTTTAAAATGGAGCAAGTTCGCCAACCAAGGATCAAGAAGAATGAATATCAACAGGCCTTGGATCGTATGGAGACAACTTTGCCCCAATTGACAACGCGAAACACAAAGTACTGGACTGATTACTCTAGGGTGTTGTATGAGCCTCGTTCTCTTCATAGCCTCAGCCATTGGGAGTACCATCCCACCAAATACCCCAGAGGAGTGTTGAGAGCAGGAAATGAAAGGGTTTTTGAAGGGTATGAAGTAGGAGTGTCTGAATGGAAACAAGAATCCCGTGGACTGGAATTCATAGATGAAAGTCTCCGTTTGTCTCTAGAAAGTGCGGATAGCCTCAGCGGAATAAATTTAATATCAGAGGTTGATTCAGCCTGGGGAGGGTTTTCAGTTGAATTGCTTGACGGGTTGAGGGATGAATTGGCGAAAACAACACTATTTACTTGGGGGTTTGAAGATAGCAATGTCCATTATAAGGATAGATCACGGTATTTGTCACGTGTGCGAAGTGTGGTTGGACTGTTGAGGTCATCTTCACTATACCTACCCTTGGCTTGTATTCCCAGAGGCAAAGCCATAGATAGCTTGCAATTGGATAAATCTTCTCTGTGGCAGATGTCAGCGCTTCAGTCTCTAGCCTTTGAATCTCTGGGAGTGCTGGGCTCTCAAAGAGACAATCGGATATCCATGACAGATATCCAGATTGGGTTGTCAATGGGAACACAGAGATGCATAGTGAGCGATATTTCCTCACAGTTTTCAAGTCCTGATGGAACAGAGTTTGTTCTTTCCTTGTCCCCATCGGCCACTCAGAATCGAGCAAGCCAGCCGCATATTTTTTCGAGGTCTCTGGTGTATAGAAAGTGCGCCTCATTGGCTGATGTTGATCTCCCAGAGAGCTTATCTGCAACTTGTGAGTCATTTGGTAAATTTAAAACTCTGCAAGAGAAAGGGACCAATTCAAAGGCATTAATTGCATATTCAAGCACCATACCGTTTGGGACGCCTGATTCTTATCCACTTGATATTATCAACAGAGACCATGCCGTTAGTTCCACTTTTGACTGCACTACGAAATCAAGAACCCAACTCCTTGGCATGAAAGATTTCGTATCAAAAACACTCCGCGGTGGTGACGATAGGGAGGCCCTTATAGACGAATTGGAGACTCTGAGCCAAGAATACGAGTGGGGTTGGGAGAGTGATGACGAAAGCGGTGATGATTTATAGCCAGTTGCATTACTTACTATATAGCCTTCATGCACCATGCCCGTTATGCCCTGCATGACGTGTATGTGCTAATTACTTGCATTAGCCGTTTGTGGTAATTTCCTCGATAAGTGTTTGTGAGGTGGATCAACAGTGAAAAAACAAAGATGGAAAACAAAAGATTTTTGGTATTAAATTTCAATCCAGTACTTGTTATTCCTCGGAGGACTTTCACGAGTGGAACAAGTTGTTGTGGGCCATCGTACATAACGACTCTGGCATGCGTTCACTGCCACGACCGAGAATCTCTCGGAGACGCAAAATCCGTCGTGTTCTGAAATCATTGATATATATTTTCAGGACAGGAGATATCTCTGGTGCACGATCACGCCGAAGAATGCCAGCAACCACCATAGTGAGGCTGTCACGGTTAACCGGTATGCCCACCAGTCGGCCCAAGATGAGGCAAAGGGTTACAAAGAGAGTGATAAATACCACGGCAGATTCGTTAAAGGTGGCATGGTCGCAACAGCCCGATCCCCTTTATGGAAACGTATATACGGTTGCAGGGTTTTTTGGTGTTTTGGGGTGGTTATTTCCCCTTAGCATGACTCGATCGAGAAGAGGAGTCAAAATTAAATTCAGGTTCTAAGAGGGTTTCGTGTAATACATGTCTAATGGATTTGTTGTTGATCAAATCAAAATGCACAGTCTAGAATACACATCAACCAAGAGAAGCGAGGCACACCTCCCATAGTGTTGCATGCCTTTCTCGGACGGCTGGCTACCTTGGCTGGCTTGTAATTACTATACAAACTGGCTTCCTGTAAACTGGCTTCCTGTAAACTGACTTCCTGTAAACTGACTTCCTGTAAACTGACTTCCTGTAAACTGACTTCTCCTGTAGACTGGCTTGTCTTGCAGCCGGGTTCCTAATGTACAATTTCCCACGCTCCTGGGCTGCCACCCGCCATCCCCATCCCCCTGCACGGGGATCTCCCCACCAATCTCGGCGTGTTGCGTTTTGATTCTCTGTTGCACCTCCTTTCCTTTCATAGTGTGGTGGAGTTCACTGCACTCGCAGCAATGAGATACTCTGAACTAACTGATACTCTGAGCCGAGATACTCTGAACTGAGATAGATGCCCTGAGATACTTTGAACTGAGATAGATGCCCTGAACTGAGATAATCTTAAATGTGGTGTCAACTATTAAGGACCACTATACTTTTACCTCCGTGTTTCTTGTCCATCCCTATTATCCCCTCTTAAAACGGTTACGGTTTCATGCTCCGCTGCTCTTAGCAATGTATGCCCCACACTACGCACTACGCCCTATGCCACACCCTACGCCCTATGCCATACCCTACGCCCTATGCTACCCTCCACTCCTTAGTGTACTCCTCCCTTTGCGTTCCATGCCCTACGCCTTAGGCAGGAGGCCGCTCTTAGATGGCTCTTCCCTCTGCATCAATCGCGGGGTTCGCTCCCTATTGGGTTTGCCTAGTGGCAATGTTATGTGTAAGAAACGATGGATTGTGGGTATATATCACATGTCAAGTATATCCACTTGTTCTTATTGTAGGGTATTGTCGCCTTGTTGGTATTTCTGATTTCTTTTTGTTTTTTCCTGAAAGACTCGTGTGATTAACCAGATCGTTCCAGCCACTATCAGGTAATACTATCGTACGGGGGTAGACACCACGCACCGCACATACAGTCTACCACAGTCTACCACATATACACAGTCTCCCTCGGTCTATAGACACAATCTACACAGTCTACCACAGTCTATAGACACAGACACTTCCTGCTGTTAAATCATACACTGGTGTAATCAAATTAATCAATTGATTAAATACACATCATCAAAGTTATAATAGTCGTTATCATTGCCGCAGCATCACTTCCTCATCACCTCCTCATCACCTCCTCATCCGCCACTATGTCACGATTCTTTGCGATTAGGGGGAGAGCCATTTCTCCTCACCATCTCAAACAGGTGACTGTGGTGAGCCGTTTAAGGGTTTCTAGTGTTCACCCTCATTATAAGATGCGCCCCACTAACAGGTATAAGCAGTATGTGGAGCCACGTCGCATGGCAAGCACCATACCAGATGAAGAGTATGAAATTGATTTGATTACAATGACGAAAAAGCCAAAAGTTGCACATATGGACAGACATATGGACAAATATACCATGAATAAACCAGAGAAGCCAGATAAGCCATCACTTAGCTCAAACAACTCCTCCGCAAACCCAGACGATGGAAGGGGTCAATCCGATGAACCCCCACTCTCAGAAACTAAAGAGAAAGTGGTTTCTCCTCTTAACATTGTATACCTGGAACAACCATATGGATACCAGGCGTTCAAAGCGCACTTTTCGCATGAGCTCCACCTTCTCAAGGATCATCTATCCAAAATGGACCCTGTCTCCTTGATCAGCTCTTCCCAGAAGGATATCAATGATGTGCTCAACAAGTTCAGACTCATTTCCCAGTTTGGCAGAACAACATATCATTCGAAAGATGCATTGGGTAAGATTCTGCTTTTGTGTGCTACACTGAAGAGGAACCCCACTTTCTTTAATTATTACGTATATGATGAGCTAAGGGAGGGCATTTCTAAGAGTGAGGCTAGGAGTGAGGCTTCTTCCGAAGCCAAAGGTATAGCGGATGAGTCAGTGGATGAGACAGAGCAAACTAGTGAGAAACCCCCACCAATTGACTCGGAGACAGCACCTCTGCCTACAGCAGCTTCATCACCTCAAGCGACTCCAACTGAAGCATCCAGTGGAACTGGGTGTAAACCATCTTTTACCCATCCTGACAAGTGCGATTCCACCTCTCCCTCCGCTGATGCGCCTGTAAAGTATAATATTGATCCCCATAACAGAATTGGTAGTCTTTTGGAGAAGATGGACAAAGGTGACAAGGCAGCACAAGATGATGTTACGGCCAAGCTTGCCAGCAGAGCCAAGGATATTGATGCTCTAATGGGATTTCTGGAAAAGGAACTGCCTGCAACCAAGGGCATGTCTGATAACGACACAGAGTCCCCATTAAATGGTGTATCTAAAGAGACATATAAGTATAATGCTCATCTGCCTAGAGAGGAAGAACAGCTCGAGAGACTCACTCCAGAGAGTATTAGGGCTGCCTATAAACCTAGTGGAACTTCTCGTAACACACCACACCCAGTAGACAGTAGCACTCCATACCAAGTAGGCACTAGCACCCCACACCAAGTAAGCGATCAGCCTAGTATATCAGAGGCTACTTGTGCCTCAGAGTCCACCTCAGAATCTGCTTCCTCGGAAGCTCCTCCGCCTAGTGTAGAATCCGTTCAGGACTTCCTCAAATCTGCTAAGCGCACCTCAGACTCTCACCAGGAAAACCTCTTCAGAGAGCAAAAGGCGTATGAATGGAGCAAGAGTAAGATGCAGAACCAGCCTCGGCTCCTCGAAAATGGCAACTTCTTCACCCCCGTAGTGATGCCTCGTACACTAATTCCAATAGGGAATATGGTGGGGACAGCCAGCAGGGGAGACAGGCACCTCTTTTTCCCGGGCGCCCACGCCACCGCTAAAGAGTACCTCTTACTCACTAGAAAAGGCAAGACTATCCGTACACTGGAGAATCCCTTAGGTGCCAACTATGCTCCTATGGATATGTTTTCCATTTTTTCGAGCCTGGAAAAACCAGAGGTGTTTCTGAAACCTGTCAACAGACTCCAAAAGCGGCACTGGAGACTTATCGCTGGAGGTGGACGAAACAAGATGCTTGTATTTGAGAGGCCTTTGGTTGTGAGGAGACAATTACTTGTTTCTAAGATCAAAACCTTCTTTGCCGCATTGGGGTCAGTCTTTGTTGTTTTGCTAGGTATCTCGTTTATAGTTGAAGTTGATGATCTGAAAGAACTTGACAATGCCGTTGGGAGGAAGAAGCTCTCAACACAGCAAATGAAGTGAGGATGCAGATCGTGAGGAGGTGAGTTTTTCGGGGTGTAGTTGTGATTTTTTTTTGTGGTGGGTTTGTAGTTTCTCCGTCATCAATTGGAATGGGTTAATGGGTTTTGGTATTGTATGGATGGGTGGATGTTTAATTTATATCTCTGTTTGTTCAGCTGGCTTGGCTTATTCCTCTCGTTAAGAATAGGCATCTTTATGGTTTTCTAAGCAGAAGCACAAATATATATTATCTGTTGTTAATATATCAAAGTGAAAATGTACATTAGAGAGATGTGTTTATTATATTATTTTTATCTATCAGGTTATGGATATAGAGTTGCAGCTACACAGTTTCGGCTACAGAGTTGCCGTATGACAGGCACATCTCTCATCTCGTCAAAACTTTTAAACTTTTCACAACTCCTACTATATTATCGTACCATTAACTGTCCAATATTTTATCATTAGCTATCGAATCTCAGCTATCGAATCTTATCATTGGCTATCTAATATCTCAGCAATAACCACCAGGACCTCAAGATGGCGTTCTCGGTAATTAGTTCAATGACTCCGGATCATCCTTGATGATTGTAAATTTGATAATAGTAGCACCACCTGAAGAACCCTGCCAATTCCTCAGCTTTTTGACATTATCAGCGTCGGTTAGATCGGGCACCCTCCATCCTGTTGCAAAAATGTGTTTTTCCTGTTTGATTTTCTCCTCTAACAAAAGCTGTCTGTTTGCTGGTGGGCGGCCTGGTCTTCTCTCTGCCTTTAGTTGTTCCAATTCTTCGTCATCTCTTGAAATGTATGCCTCTGTGTATAATCTCATATCTTCCAAAGTAAATACCAGTTGATCTTCTTTGCTTGCAATGGCCGACTGGAAGAATTTCACAATCAGTAGCTCGTTGTCCTTCTTTTCCATATGAGCGAGTTTCTTAGTGTTGATCTTTTGCTCTCTAAGGGATGCCCTGTTGAGTTGTTTAAACTTCCTTCCTTTAGGGTGAACGGCACCCTTTGAGTTTTTAACGTTTTTCTCCACCTTGTGAAGTGACTTTGCAATTGGCATGGTTGGTAGTTGGTATTTGAGATGAGTGGGTAGATTTTATATACAGAGACTCTTGGTGAGGTGTTGTATGATAGACTCTTGGTGAGTTGCTTTATTACTCAGTGAATTGAGGCAGATAGAAACTAACAACACACAAACTCCATCAGCAAAAACAACAGTCTTGGAATCAGCGATCCTTAGAATATATATGATATATAGTATGATCTATAATATAATGTAATATAATATAATATAGTGATAATAACTCTTTCTCTTCATTCCATACTCCCTGGTTATCCCTAGTGCGTACCCTCCCCTCTATTAATATTCTTTTCACCTCCTTCCCAAAAGGGAAACTCTCGATGAGGTTACCCTCTTCTACAAGAGAGTTGAAAATTTGACTTCTCCACGCTCACCCAGCGATGACACGGCCCCGCCAAAGCCGCCGTACTCCAACCACTGGCTCATACTGAGGGCCTGGCCGGAGGAGGCCTTAATGGTAGGCCAAAGCCTGGACGGGCCATAGTAAAACTGGCTGATAGAATCAGGGCCCATAGTTAACGTAAGCGTGACAGAGAGAGAGAAACAGAGAGAGAGGGAAGTGACAGGCGTGGTGGGATTCCTAGCAGGATTCCAATATATACAAATATATATAATTATCTTGAACGGTGAGCGCATAGATAAGAGGTGAACTCTCTTAGTGCATGCGTGGTTAGTTTATTGCAAGTTTCACAGGCAAAAAGGCAAATTCTCAAGATGGTCAAATATACAGAGGATGAACTGCTGAGCTTCCAGGGCGCCGCTAGTGTGCCTGCTACGGCGGATCTTGCTGGCTTCTCCAAGATGGTGGAAGAGGTGAAAGTTGCGCTTGCTCAGAAGTACGAGTCGCACGGCTTTGCTGGCGGTGAAGGAGAGTTTCACTTGACCAGCAGAAGGCGCTCCTCAAGCGGGTTTGTGCGTCCAAACCTAAGGAAGAACAGCAAAAAGCCAGAGGTGCAGACCGATGCAGATGGATGGTCAACCTTCACCACCACCAAAGCACCAAGAAAGTCTTTCAGCGAAGAGAACGGAGCCAAGGAGTTTAGGGAGTCCGTTGTGAAGGTGAGGCCCAACAACAAGAATATTTCATCTTCCAAGCCAGCTGACCCAAGAGATGCCACTGCCGATAAGCAGACCGTGAGCTTCAACGCATTTGATGCACTTGTTGATGATGATGAAGAGTAGATATGACAGGGTTGAATGGTGATGACGTGGATGGGTGCGTCTAAATAGGAGGTGGAGAGGGGGCAAGTTTTCATGTTGATAAGTTTTCAAGTTGAGGGTTAGTGTGTGAGAAGCCAATGGCTGAGAAACACATGGGGTTGCAATTTGTTTTGCCAGTGTATATATAGGTGGTTGAAGTGAGTGATATGGCATTATAAAATTGTTTTTTACGGACAATAGACCCCATTTGGTGTTGTTAACTTTCATATGTTCCTCTTTTGTTACCTCATTTTTCGTTCGAATGAATACAAATAAACAATTGTTGTACACACTCTATGTGCACACTCTAGTGTACTGATATGAGGCGTTCAAATCAAACACATACAAATTATAAATATATTGAAAAAATACTTTTTCAAAATGCATCCTAAGAATTACCTGTTTGGTATATGCATCACATTCACTATAAAATACATATTACAGCTGGGTTAGTCTCCCACCACTTTGGTCATCAAATGAAAGCCCTGCAACCACTGAAGTGAGATCAACAGCTGGCACAGAAACGGCTCGTGCGGTATTGTCGCTATCAACTATAACTGTCGGAATTGCTCCATTGGCCCCGCTGCCACCAATAAATGTGCTTGTTCCATCAACAGGTGACACAGATGACGTTTCCAATATGGAAGTTGCATCTGTAAGCTCCTCATATCCTCTCCCGTTAGCGCCACTGATAGGAGAACTCAGGCCACTAAATTTCTGCGAATGGTTAAAGTCGCCAGAAACAGCCTTCTGCAGAGCATGAATACCAGGAATTCTGCTCCGTTGCTTAGTGAGGTTATTGCCATTCGACAAGCTGCTAGAGTGTACACTGCGTATGTCGTTGTGTGCAAATGCCCCGTTGCCGTGGGATGATCCATTAGAGCTGTCAATTCCACCGCTGAATATAGCGGTATTACTCAGATGCCCATTACTCACCAACAAGGACAATCCATTGCCACCAGCGGTGGGGGTTCTTAGTCTCGGCAAAGTGGATCCCAGGTATACAAGAGAGCTTTGTGGAGATAGCGACATTAGCGGGTTGAGGTGGCCAGCCCCGGCAGCGGTGGAGTGAGGGCCAAGGTGAGAACAAGACTGACCAGACTGATTGTGAAATGCATGTGATACACCTGCAGTTCTTTCCCTTGTTCCCTCTCTTGTCCCCTCTTGTTCGCGGCTTTCCAGTTCATTTAGAATACCCCGCTTAATCCAAGGAAGGTCTGTTTCTTTACTCTGCTCGAGCAGCGCGGAGAGTTCTTGTTTGGTAAAAAAGGCAGATGAAGAGGCAGAGTTTACGGCGAGGTCACTTTTAGGAGAGAACACATCTTCGAAAATGTTGTTTCGCTTAAGAAGGGCAATCTTAGCAAGCGTCTCCATTTCAAGGGCAGGCAGTCTCAATATTTGAGAAGACAGGCATATTACGTATAATGCAATGGAGTGTAACGTTGTGTTTGGATTTTCTGAAGAGTCCTTTTCACACCACCCAAATATATGCGAGACACCATTTACAACGGCATTGATGCCAAACTTATCAAACAAAAGTCTGACGGTGGCAGCAATATTTTTGTACACACCAGTGTTTTTTTCTCTTACAACGTCCAACACAAATGAAAAGAAACCACTCAATGGACTCGTTTCACCTTCGCTGATGAATCCATTGTAATCAGGAGAAGATGCCTCCTTAACATCAGACACCTCCGTCGCTACAAATTGGGAAAACACACTTAGAAATTCACGTTGAATGGCGCGTTTGTCTTGCGCTGATATGGCTATTGTATGGAAAGACCAGGTGTCAAACGCCTGGCCCCATACATCCATACTACAACGAGACCTTCTGAATTTATTGGAACGGTCATCGCCCAGAACTTTGAGGATTTCACTGATGTCGGCCAACAAGGTGAGGGCAAAGCGGGTGAATGATGATCCGAGATTTGAGGGGTTTGCTAAAACGGAGGTGCTGCCTACTGCTTGACCATGAGGATGAGGCGTTTCACCACTATGAGAGTCGGGCGTTTCACCACCATGAGGATGCGTTTCACCACCATGAGGATGCGTTTCAGGAGTTACCCCATGTTGTCCGATTAAATTCTCATCTTCTAATAAGGTAAAAAAGGCTGACGTATACCTATTTAGGATCTCTCCAATAAGGTCAGTGGACTGGTCCTTATAATATGTATGGACAGATAAGCCGCCAATACACTTGGCATAACTCTGCAGTAGAGTGTTGTCACTAGTGGCAGAAACAGCACCAGCAGAAGCAGCAGCAGACACCAATTCCTGTTGTTTGTCCAACAACTTCGAATGGATATCCAATACAGAAAGCCCCACAACGTTCACCTCAGAGGATAGTATGGCAGCCACTAAATCTGTCAGGATAGACTGAGCCTTAAAACTCTTTGTTTCAGTCAGGTCATTTATAAGCACTATCAATACGATGAACCTCAGCTGCACAGGGGTCCACATTGTGACTGTTTCAATGAGGCCATTCAGCGGTCTGTGGGATGCATTATTATGCCCAACAACGTATTTGAGCAACGACTTTGTAGACTGGATCAACTGCGCTCTTGAAGTAGAATCAAAACATGCACGTAAAGATTTCATTGCCTCGACGTAAACCTCATCGTCCTGTCCCTTCTTCTCCGGTATAGCGGGAGACGTTCCATTCGGTGAAGTATCTCTGGTGAGTCTACTGGAGAAAGCAGAGGGAGAATTGGGTTTAGCCTCTAGCAAAGTCAAAATCAAATCAACACTCTTATCCGTTGCGCGTTCAGCGAGTGGAGATGGATAGATAACACATCCAACGATACTACGACATGCCTTGATGGCGATCAACAACCACTCAGTCTCATTAGGCTTCTTAGGGTGAACCCCATACTGTATGAAGATATTTGATAACTTGGCAAACCCATCGGCAAACTCTTTATCGCCTGGGAGGATGGAAGTGTTCAGTTTTGAGCAGAATAGAGCAAATGTGCTCAATGCATGCTGGCACAATGCCAAGTCATTTGTGTTAAGGGTCATAACGAGCACGTTCACCACATTTGAGGAGAACACACTTAGATTCTCAGAGCATTTCTCTATTAATTCAGACAAAATGTCAAGCGTCACTTGGAGATTGCCTGAACGGATATGGTTGACATCGCTTGCTGTTTTTTTCTGTAGGAAGGAGCCCACCTTCTCGAGTTTTGTCCGTCTGGTGGTTGCGTAGTAGAGAAGGTAGCTGAGTTCCGCATTGTTTGGCTTTTTTTCCGTTGTCTTCCCTGGTGGGTAACACTGTAAAATTAGGCGTTGATGCTTGGGTTTTAACTTTATCATGGCGAGGAGGAGTGAGGATTAGCAATTTTGGGTACAATCAAGTTGGTTTTGGGGCGGAAACCAGTCGGTTAAAAATAGATGTCTAAACCAGACTCAATCCGATGAGTATTGACAATATTTTGTGTCTGTGTGTAAGATGTGTAGTACGTGACTTAAGTCAATGCCTTAGTGGCGGTTGTTATCTCTCGGTACTTCCAATTGCTCGACTATTAGCGCCAAGGTCACCTCGCGGCCAATTGAAGGTTGAGCAATGGGATCAGCAATTAAACGTATATGTCAGTTAAGTGCTCGCTGTTACGATTTTCATCAACTCCTTCTATTGTACATATATGTATACAACTCATTTTTTTCAATTGCTCGCCTCTACCGTTATCGATTTATCATTCCGATCTACACGTATTGCACGTTAACGGGTCCAATCCTATGGCTCGTTACGACACCCCGGCCCGGCGTGCATAGTAAAGTGCCTTAGCGCGCACTGTTAGGACAGACTGTTAGGCCCTACAAGATTATGTGAGATGAGATGGGGCGCAGGGCATAAAAGAGGAAGAATTAGTGATTATATAGGAAGGTAGACAGATGAGTCGATTGATATATAGAAATTCTGGTTTGTCTCGTCTATTTAGTTAGTTTATTGCTCTCCAACGGTGCTGACCAGCTAACATCACTGAACCTGTCATCAAACATTTGAAAAGTTGGTTGTTTCAGTTGCAGTTTTCAGTATGGCACCAGTTTATGTCAAAGGTGGTATTTGGACTAATGTTGAAGATGAAATACTTAAAGCGGCAGTGTCGAAATATGGCCTAAACCAATGGGCAAGGGTGTCTTCGCTGCTAGCGAAAAAGACAGCCAAACAGGCCAAAGCCCGTTGGGGCGAATGGCTCGACCCAACGATAAGGAAACTAGATTGGACCAGGCAAGAGGATGAGAAGCTATTGCGACTGGCAAAGATCATGCCCAACCAATGGAGGTCCATTGCGCCTATAGTGGGACGTACAGCTACACAGTGTGTTGAGAGATACCAACGGCTTCTTGATGATGCCAGCAACGCAGATAAGAATGGAGATATGTTGACGTTAACGGGCTTGGGTGCAGAGGCTGCTCCCAGTGCCGGCGCCGGTGCTGGTGCAAACTCGGCCGTGCAGGCCGGTGATATTAATTTGAATCCTGAGAGTAGACCCGCTAGGCCCGATATGGTTGATATGGATGACGACGAAAGGGAGATGTTGAGTGAGGCCCGTGCAAGACTGGCCAATACACAGGGTAAAAAGGCCAAGAGAAAGGCCCGTGAAAGGATGCTAGATGAGAGCAAAAGAGTAGCCATGCTCCAAAAAAGGAGAGAACTCAAGGCTGCTGGTATAAATGTAAAGTTGAAGCAGAAAAAGAAACATGCTGATCAAATGGACTATAATGCAGATATTCCTTTTGAGCATTTGCCCCCTCAAGGGTTCTTCGATACAAGTGAGGAGACCCATGGTAACATTGTAGAAGCCAATAAGTTTACCTCTAATGTTCAGCGGTTCGGTACAGAGAACCAAGAGTCCCTACAGCAGAGAAAGAAGGAAAAGCGTAATAGGGACATGACAAAGAAAGAGACTGCTGCATCCATTGTTGTTGAAAGAAGGGAGACAGATGTCGAACCCAAACGGAGAAAGCTTGAGCTTCCAGCTCCGAGGGCATCCACTGGTTTATCTCTGAATGTTGGCGCTGAAGCCTCTCCCGGTATTGATGAGAGAATTCTCAACGCCACACGAGAATTAAAGGCTATCACAGAAACCCAGTCAACACTCCTGGGTGATGCAGGGCTTCCCGAATATGGAGTGATTCAATCAAAAGAAAGCAGCGAAGATGAGGGCGAGAACGAACATAGAGATGGGGACACCCGGGAGGCCAACACAGATGATGTTTCATCGTTACGTTATCATCTTCGTGCAAAGCTTGCGGCATTGCCAAAGCCCAAGAACGATTTTGAGATCATGGCACCTGATGATAATGATGGTGATATACCTGATATCAGCTCAGATCATGCGAGTCGCCAAAAGGATGATGAGGTTGTTGGTGATGATTCCGCTTTTATTGATGAAGGTGAGCGCCAAAGACTCCTTGAGCTTGCAGCTGAGGAAGAACAGAAAAGGGCATCGTTAAGACGGTCACTGGCACTCCAAAGAGGGCTGGATATCCCATCATGTGTTGATCGACGTGTGTCGTTGCCTCCATTGTCTACGAGCAAGCAAAGTAGTGCATTGAGATTAGTACAGTCATTGGTGGATGAAGAGGTGGTAAAGCTGATTATATCAGATAGTGTGAAGAGCAGTGGTGCAGAGACAACAGAGGGCGTTGTTGATGATTTGGACGATCAAAGTCGCTCTCTTGTACAAGAGGAAATAACCAAGGAGGTTAATAGTAAGGAGATGGAAGAGTTTAAGAAAAAACTGGTACAAGAGGCTCTTGTCAGCCCAATTGATCTGGATGATGTTTCTGTTAAGGATTATATATCACTGGTTAAAGAATTGGCCCATAGTTCAGAAAAGATTGAATCCAGCCTTAGGAGTCAATTTGCAGGGTATGCAAAAAGAGAGGAATCACTTCTCAGGAAACAAAGCGAGCTGCTCCAAGAGTTGGAGAGGTGTAGAGTTGAGCATTCCACCTATAATAGAATGTACCAAGAAGAAGGCGTCGCAATTGAAAGGAGGAGAATGGTGCTGCAACAACAGGTTGATGAACTTGTGGCAGCAGAGCAAGCAGGACAAAGGAGGTTTAACGAGTTGATGGGGAAGTAGTGATATTATCAGCAGTATGGATAGCGATTTAGGTGTTGATGGGATTGCAAGAGCAAGCAGTGCAAGCAGTTCAAACAGTGCAAACAGCTCAAACGGTGCAAACAGTGATGGACACCATTTGGTGTTGCAGTCATACAGCGCGTTAGGTTTTTTGTGGTTGCTTGTCTGAGTTTGATTAGTATGCACGACGAGATAACGATCATCTTCAGTGTTTGCATTTCTGCACCGGTGTAATATATTTGTATAATAATAACGGTTGTTGATGAATTTTATGTGTAGACGCATTATAAGTTTAGGTATGTTATATATTCGCTAGATGAGAGATATGCACACAAACACACAGGTATATGTATATAAACTAACCTTATATATCCCATGCTAATAGTGATTATTTATCATTCCTTATTGACTGTTTTCCATTTACTCTTGAATCTCTAAAGTTACGTCAACTATCACTCACCTCTCATTGTCTTGTCTCTCCGTCTATTTTGTTTCTACTACTTCACCAACTCTTTGCCGACTTTTATACTTTCCCCACTATTATCCTTTCCCCATTATTATCCTTTCCCTACTATTATCATTTCCCCACCATTATCCTTTCCCTACTATCACCATTTGCACACTATCCCCACTAATATCCTACTATTCCCCTTACCCTTTATTGCTCAAACCCCCTTGCTCTCCTTTCTCTTTTCTGTTCGCTTGTTTGTAGCCTCCCCGGCCCCAATGCCTCCCGATCCCCTTGTTCCCTCTTTGTGTCATGTCTTCCTTGTCATAACGTACAGTGCGTTGCGTCCCAGGTGCATGTGCTGTGCCCTCCCTACCTTGCTTCACCGCTGTTCCCCACATCTGCCTCAGTCTCAGACACGATCTACCACTTGGCCCACCATTTAATCCGCCATTTGACCTACACACTGTTCGTACAAATACAGAATTCTATTGTTATTTCATTCACCCAGTCGCACCATTCCCTCTGTTCAAAAAGCAAAGTGATATGATTTGAAGGCCAATCGCCTCATGTGCCTCTGCCCTTCTCCGACCCGCTCGTTGTGTATGCCAGTGAGCAAGCCGCTTGCGACTCCTTCCTGTGCTCATCTCCAATGTTTACAATTCCTTCTGTGCATAATTTACTACGGACGATGGATCACACGGGAGACGCCCGCGATGAGCAATGAGAGGCCATCGCGATCAAACGCAACAGGAAATACTAATATATTTGGACAGGTAGATGGATTGATAGCCATCTGTATCACCCATACTTTTTGTTTTGTTGGTTGGTTGTTGTGGTGAGTTTGGTCTTCTCTGCGTGGCCTCCAACCATCCCCTTTGTGTCACAATATAGGCTGCTGATTTCACGGCAATAGTTTCACATCTATAACAACAACAACAGCAATTAAAGTTTATTTCCAATTCTCTCGTCTCCCTGCTATGTCACTTATATCAGTCCCATTACGAAAAACAACCTCGTTCTCCATTGGTGACACCCTCAGACAGGTTATCGCAAACGACTTCTTTCAGCCCACATCTTCATTCGAGGATAGCCTCCAGAAATTGGATGCTCTCAGAAACGCAATCGCCGATTTAGACATTTCTTTGGAGGATAGCGTGCTGCTGAAGAAGTACTATGTGCATTTGAGCTCCCTAGCTTTGAAGTTCCCTGATGATTCGGTGGCTTTTGCGTGGGGACCTCCAAACACCTATAGACAGCCGTTGTCTATGAAGTCGGTTGCATGGGAACAGATCAACTTAGGGTACAATTTGGGTGCTCTATTTTCTCAGTTAGCATGCCAGCAGTCCTCAGAGACATCTGAAGGGTTGAAGAAGGCATGCTCCTTCTTCCAATACGCTGCTGGATCTTTCCAGCATGTATGTTCTCTTGTTGCAGAACACCAGTTGTATAGAACAATATCAAATATACCTGCAGAACTACAAGTAGATGTCCTGTCGAGTCTCCAAATGTTGATGCTGGCACAGGCACAGGAGTCCTTTTGGCAAAAGGCCATTGCCGATAACCTCAAGGACTCGCTGGTGGCGCGTTTGGCACTCCAGGTAAGCGACTACTATTCACAAGCACTGGAGAAGAATTCAGCTTCCGGTAGCGCGTTGAAAACTGAATGGATCAATCATATCACGGGCAAAAGAGACTATTTTGAGGCAGCTGCTCACTATAGAGCAGCACGGCAGGATGTGGCCAACTCCAAATATGGTGAAGAGGTGGCAAGGTTGAAATTAGTGGTTGATAGGCTAAATCGAGTGCGTAGGATAAAAGGATTAGCTCCTGCCGTTGTGGAAAGTTTCACTGGGCTAGACAACGAGGCAAGGGAAACACTCCGTAAAGCTGAACGCGATAATGACTTGATATACTTGAAACCTGTTCCCAGCGAGGCTGACCTGTTACCCATTGTGAAGGCCCCTATGGTGAAACCGTTGCTGTTGGAAGAGCTTACCTCACCTTTGTCATTCCTTGGACCGACAGCTCCATATGGTGACCTTTTATTTGATAAGTTATTACCATATGTAGTTATACAATGCGCCCAGGCTTTTAGAGAAAGGTTGGACGAGTATATAGAAAGCCAAGTAAAAACACCCTTAGTGACACTCACTAAGATTTTGAACCGTTTCGTCACTGAAAGGGGTCTTCCTTCGTTTATAGATAATCTCACCAAGCCTAAAGAGTTGCCTGCATCTATAAAACAGCGTTGTATTGAAGTTAAAGAAATTGGTGGTTTGGATAAAGTCACTGGGGGGATAAGCGAGCTTGATCGTATGGCTTTGCATTGTAGAGATATAGTTAATAGTGCTAAACGGTTGCTATTTGAAGAGCAGCAAGAAGATAACCTGTTGAGAGAACAACAGGGTTCTAGTAGGTGGAGGAGAACCCCTTCTGTAGAAGCCGCCAAAGAGCTCCATGGCAAGATACAACGTCTCGAACAGTATTTGGAACAGGCAAAGGAAGGGGATGATACTATCAAGGGTCATTTATCAGAGCTGAAACCTTACCTAGAATTGTACTCCTCACCCGATTCTGAGAAGCGTATTGGAGAGAGTATCCCTCACGACAATGCGATAATCAATGCCAAGCCAGGATCAGCGTCTGTTGAGCTCAAGCCCGCGATTCAGTCTTTGGTGATAAAACTTAGAGAGTCCTTGAATGCTGTGAGACAAAAGGAAGAAGAGCGCAGCCATTACATCGACAGTGTAGATATCCGGTCGCGTGAAACCAATATACTTCCAAGGGTCATCGGGGCCTACAGGAGTAAATATGCTTCCAATATTATTAAGGTTGAATCATCTTCATTTGAGGATGTATATACTTGTATTTGCAAGGATTTTGATAAAGACATCAAATATGTAGTTTCAGAGAGGGAGGCCCAAGGTGTGCTGGAAGAAAAGATTGATGATGTGAACTCTCAGCTAGTAGCTAGAGTGAAAGAGGAGGAGGCACTTGCGGGAAAATCGCCTTCTGAACGTCAGAAGGCCCTGCAACTCCTGGAGGAGGCATTTGTGGGGTATAAGGAGATGTTGTCTAATATCGCTCAGGGTGCCAAATTCTATGATGATTTTGGTGCAAAGGCATATGGAGTAGTGGAAGAGATTAGGATATTTGTTCAACAACGCAAACAAGAGGGTCGTGAGCTGGAAGCACAGTTAAATGGATATGGTGTTCCAGTGGCTTGTACTGATTTGTCTTCTAATAACCAGCCTCCCAAAAGTGCATCTGGTCCAACTGGCGGAATATGGACTCCGGAGTCTGGTATTAGATTTGGATGAATATTTATATATAATATTAAGAACGCATCTATGCATATCAGATTATCTATTTGGCCTCCTTATTCTTTAGCCACTCCTCATATTCCCTCTTCCTTTTTCCCTTATTAACAGCAGATCTGTGTTTTCTACTCTTGAGATGAATACCAAATTGGTCACCAACAAAAACCAATGGCTTGCCTGCTTCATCTTTACATGTATCACATTCATGATGTTTCCATTTCTCCCTTTTGGCTTCGTTAGCATTGGTGGGTTTGCCTGGTGAAGCATCCAGAAAAGGTTGAAGCAAATGCTCAGCTCCTTGAGGGGTGAGTTTCAAATATGCATCCTCTCTATGGCTCAAAAATGCATCAGCTATTTCCAGCCCTCTACGGTTGACATCACTACTCCAATTAGTAAGATCACTGGCATCCAAAAGATATATCTTACCTCCGTTGGGATACCCATAAGTGGCTTCTCTGCTCAGTTCTTCCGCCAATGTGTTCTTGATCCATTTCACCTGTCTTCTGGCATACCTTCTAGTCCTCAGTTTCATATCATCACAGCACTTGGCGAAGAGAACACTATCAATAGGAGCCTTCTCTTTAGCCCAATCATAAAACTCTTTGAATCCAATAACCTGCCATAAGCCATGTTCAAACCCCGGCTGGGCATCCAATTTATTGTAATATTCAAACATTTCTTTTATTTCATCCACTCCTCCATCGAACATCATCGAGTCCACTCTTTTGTCAAGACGCTCATCCAATACCGCTTGGTCTGACCATAGCCAGAATACTAGGGTGTTGAATCTTAACGAGGACTGCTGTTCTGCGTGGCTCAACTCTTGTTCTCTGTATATCTCGGAAGCCTTTTTATCCGTGAGAAAGTAAATTTCAAGAGCACGTCGTATTCTCCTAGTATCATTTGGATGAAACTTTTCAGCAACCTCCGGGTCGCATGTCTTGAGATGTTGAAACAATGCTTGTGGTGATCCATCCAGTATAACAAGTTCATTCTCTGTGAGCTCTCGCTTACAGTCACGTGTATTTTCTGGCTCAGCACGGGTGGATATAGATTTGTTATGAAATAACAGGGATTGGAGATAGTAGTGAGTTCCTCCAACTATTATGGGTATTTTGCCTCTCTGGTGTATATCATCAATGGCTTGTAGTGCCTCCTCCTTGAACCTATGGAGGAAATACTCCTCCTCCCAGTTGACATGATCCATCACGTGATGGGGTATGTTCTCTCTCTCATCCATGGGATGTTTGTTGGTTATGATGGGCACTCCCTTATACATCTGCATTGAGTCCGCATTGATTATTTCACCATTGACTCTTTTCGCCAATTCAATGGAGAACTTAATGGTGAGTGTTAGCATTCGAGGCTGCGAGACACAAAAAGTTGTTCTCACACTTACCTGAGACTTGCCCACACCTGTGGTGCCCACGATTGTTATTATATCTTTCAAAGGCATTTTCCATCTATTTGGATACATCACTTTATAGAGGCTCTTCCACATGGATGCTCCGTGCTAATGGTGTCATACCAATCCACAGTCCCTACTGTCTCGCGATCAGCAACTCAGATATCGCAATTAGCTTGATATAGTTCCGTATATATGATAAACCTCCACTAGTCCTCAGAGGAATTTGACACATGTCCCATCACTTGGTTGTTCACCTAATACTTCACCTACTTCACCTCATCGCTTCCACCATACTAACACATACGGTAAATTTCATAGTGTGCATTCCTTATCAGAGCGATGAGGTGTGCACCGAAAAATTTATTAACCGGGGTAAATTGGGTTGTGCACCCCGTAGGCACGCTTAAGGGAGTGTTGGGAGTGTTTTAATGTTAACTACGCAGAATAAGTTGGAGAGTTAAGCTGTAGGTTAGGTAAGCGTCAAGACAAGTGCTAACTCTAAGTAGAGTAGAGATAAAAGAGCGGAGGGGTAGATAACAAAGGGGCGGAGAGAAGATAGGGTGGTAGCAGATATCGGTGATATATTTTCTGATCGTCAAGTGGAGTTTTTATAGAGAAAGCATATTTACATATTATATAACATTAAAATAAAATCATGAACAAAATCATACATGTCTTTGGATAGTTGAGGTGGCTGCCCTTAATTACCATTCTATTCATCCATAAAAAGAGTGGGCCCCTCAAGCTGATTATAAAACTGAAGCACTTAGGTGTAAAGCATCACACCCAAGGCCACACACCTGAGCTGTCATTGCTCGTTAGCACCTTGCCTTGTTGCTGTCAAAGTTAAGGGCGCCCAGACCAAGCCTACCTAGTTAGATTAACTACACAGCTAACATACCTGGTTAAAGCACAAGTAGTACCAGTTTTCAGTGAGATACAGTCGGTGGCACATGTCTGCAATGGCAATGCTGAGCCTTCTATATAAAATATAAGGGGGAGGAATATTTAACGCACTGATCCTGCACGAGCAAGGCTTTTAGTTCGTGCCGTTAGGCCCATTAGGCCCTATAGTCGATTTGTATGCCTTAGTCTAGTCCGCCATGCACTAGTGTGCTTGCCTGTGCGTAATAATATCGTACTATGCATGTTTTTGGTTTGCACACATGTCATTGAATTTTTTTTGAAAAATTTAGGCATAGTAAAAAATAAGGCAGTAAGATCATATATATTGTAACGTAATTTATGGGAGTGGAGCGTTGCAGCAACGTATATCAATAATTGGAACCAACAATACTCTTGCATATCACTTATCATCACACTATAGCTTAGATTATTAATTTCTTTTCTCAAATATATATATATACGCATATCACTCATCAAAATGGTATCTGTTAGAAAGAGAAAGATGGCAAGATCTTCTGTCAAGAAGGCCACTAGACGTACCAAAGACAAGAAGCGCAGCATCAACATTGCATCCAACCCTATAATAGCAGCTAACTGGGATAAGACCCAAACTCTCTCACAGAACTACGCAAGGCTTGGTCTACGGTCTAGGCTGAGCAAACAGACAGGGGGTGTAGAGAAGCCACTAAACATTGATGAGGAGAGCGAAGATGACGATGAAGAAAACAGCAACACACAAGGCGTAGACTCTGACACGGAAGACCCGTTGAGAATTCCTGAGGGAAAGGCCAAGATCGTTAGAGATGCTTCGGGAAACGTGGTGAAGGTCATCTATGGTACGATGAAGTTATCAGAGGCACCAACCACCTCTGCGGCCCCCACAACAGAGGTGGTGAGGCAACTGGAGGAGCTGGCCAACGCTAAGGCGGCAATTGTGAAGGAGAGAAAACAGAGTGAAAGAGAACAGGAATGGATCACCAAGCTGTACAACAAGTATGGTGACGACTACGGCAAGATGGTTTGGGACAAAAAGTTGAACCCCATGCAGCAGAGTGCAGGAGAGCTGAGGAAACGTGTGTACAAGTGGAAGAAGGCTACTGGGAAAGCCTAAGATATAGCATTTTGGAAACTCTATTAATATACATTCGCCAATAGGATATAGCATTTTTGGAAACTCTATTAATACATACATTCACCAATAAATTATACCCTTCACAGTTATGCCTCGCAGAATGCCCTGTACGAAGTGAATGGCACAGAAGCCTTAGAGCTAATAAGCTCAATCTCAGCACCGGCAGCGATGAAAAAGGTGAAACCGGGTTTGGCATCAAACCGGGCGCTGCCGTCCTTAAGCTGAACAACACCCTCACCGTCAGTAACGATGAGGATAGAGGGGCCGTCCACACCGGTGAAGCTGCGCGCTCCTTCAACGTTGTCAAAGCAAGTCTGCACAACGGCAAATTCCTCGATGGGTGGGTCGTATAGCTTATCTTCACCAGCACCGCCCTGCAAAGCTTTGGAAAACTTCAGGGGAGTCATTTTCTGCTTCTCAACGTCATCGTACGAGTAGTTCAGGCAGGACACCAACACCTCCACGTCCTTGAATTTGGGAGTGAACCCCGCCCTTATAACATTGTCTGAGGCCGCCATACACTCCATGATATCACCGCTGATATAAGCGTGTGGGTCCTTTGCTTGCAAAAACATGGCCTCGCCAGCCTTGAGGTCGCAGTGGTTGAGCATCAAGCACCCGCAAAAGAGACCAACGTCACCTGGGAACTGCGCAGCAAGTCTCTGGATGAGGTCGGCGAGTCTGGGGCCAAACAGCTCGGGACAGGTGTGGGTGCGCTCCACCATGGCGGTTGTCTTTTTGGCAATCACAGCCTCGTCTGTTGTCATCAGCTTGGCAAACACTTTTTGCAAGAGTTTCCTGTTATCCACGTCCTGTGGGGAGCCATTGACAACCTCACCTGTGGTGATACCGCTGGTGAACTCCGAGATGAGTGCGTCACCAATCACGTCATGAAACTCGGGGATCGTGGTGAGCAACGTGGCGAGCTCGCCCAGTGGTTTGAACCCGCAAAAGGCTTCAAAGTCGGTGATTGCAATGGCCATTTCGGGCTTGTGGTTGGAGTCGGGGTAGTTTTTGGGGTCCTTCAGGTGCAGTTGGGCGCCGAGCACCTTATCTGGGTGTGCCTGGATCGAGAGCACTTTACGGATCGAGAGCACCTTGAACAGGAATGGGATCTCGTCCCTAGCGCCAAACTTGGCGATTATGTTGTCTCCCAAGTACTCCGAGGGGTGTTTTGTCACCAGATCCTTGAGGGTCTCGCCATTTGCTGGGTTTACAGATGGGACAGATGGGTGCGTTCCCATCCACAGCTCAGCGTATGGCTTTGACTCGTCAATGGAGAGCAAAGGGTTTGCGGAAGCGGCAAACTGTGCCACAGCAGATGTGGAGCCGAGTTTTCCTAGAGGTGTTAGCATACTTGGGAAGAGGAAGATATTGTTACGTGAGACACCGTGTTACGAGACACCGTGTTACGAGACACTGTGTTACCTGTTTATAACCTCGGTATAACATGGAGTAACGGCAATTTCACTCACCCCAATCGTAATTTTGGGCACCTATTCACGTATTAGTAAGAGGGACACGAAAAAAATGCCATCCAGAGGGTGCGTGTGGAGTATTGGCATCACGTAGCATTGCAGCACAGGAGTGTCACAGCACTCAACACTACTGCACCCTGTAGATAACACCATATACGCATATATATATATATATGTAGTTAATATATATACGTTCAAAGTTCTTTTACTCACCTCCGTTAACACGGAACAACTTTGGTAGAACAGACATGTTTAGTAGTAAGTTGGTAATCGTCTGGAAAACGTGTAGCAATACCTAAAAAATATATCTGCAACGAGCACTCCAGAATTTTGGCAACTGCAAACAGTGGGTGGAAGGCAGAGTGTGGTGTTCGAAGAGCGGGCTGGAAATACGGAGCACGAAATAAAGCAGGTGATGAACGTTGACACACGGGTATAGAGCCACACAGAGAGAAAAGGAGAGAAAGAGAAGGTCATGGTGATGGTGTCAGAAGCGTAGTTGACAGGACAGTCAACATGATAGTCAATGCGACGGTCAACACGAGAGCCAACGCTGGGTGTTTCCACTTCCCACGTTGTCGTGGTTTGGCACGCACAATCGCCTGCAAGTGTCAACTCCGAGCGCATGCCGCAACGGGCTGAGAACAGAGTGAAATGCACGGCGTGTCAAAAAGACACGGGTTAAAAGGAGCAGCCAAGGGGCAGAAGGGGAGGACGAATGGCGGATGGATGGAGGCTCAGTATGATATGCAAGAGAATATTGCATGGGATGAGACAGAGGAGAAGGGACAGCTGAGGACAGCTGAGAAGCGATGGGTTGAGATGAGATGGGATGGGATGGGATTGGATGAGGGCTGGGCTGGCTTGAAGATCGCCTAGGGTCTAAGGATGAGATGGTTGTATGAGGAAGCAGGAGAGCAGAGTGTCTGTAAGGGTATGCTTCGCAGGATGTGCTTTACAGGGCAAACTTTGAAGGCAGACATAGAAGGCAGACATAGAAGGGCGGATTTCGCAGTGCGTACTTTGCAACTGTGGTTGTATTTCATAACTCTCCATAGCTTGTGAATTTTCTATTCAATCATTAAAGCACGCTTCAAACTTAAAAAGGAATATTTAAAGAAATCGCAGCTGATAACTCGGATAGTATTGAGTAGTAAAGAAATCGTGGCAGATCACTCGGACAGTATTGATGTGCGGGAAAAGAGTAATGGGCCGGATCAACTTTATGTACATTCCCTCACGTGTATGCGAGGTAGACGCGTTGTAGATCTTTATCTCAAACGGGAAACTGTCAACAGCAGGATATTCAATATTCCACAAATCAAGCGGAGTAAATTAATAGAATTATATAATTCAGCGATGACAAAAAGAAGAATGAAGAATATTATCTACGAAGAAGTCTAATTCAGTAGAGAAGACTCCTGGCGCATTCCTTATCATTTTCCCTCTATACAGCAGAATGCCGCTGCAGTGGTATCTGCATATCATCCCTAAATATGATATCTATTAAGGGCCGTGCAACGTATTTGAATTCTCCAACGCCGTAGCCGTCGCCCATTTGAGATTGAACTAGCGAGATATTTCTATTGCCTAACAATCGCCTGAACATCGCCTAACCAATCGCTTCATCATTTGCCTTGCTTTACCAATAAATTGCTTCACCAGTTAATTGCTTCACCAGTTAATTGCCTCACCGAATGGTAGGTTGATCCTCATTTTTCAGTTGTGGCTATGGTGGCAGTGGTGGCACAGCTCCAACTGTGCTCCACCTTATATATCGAAAACATTGCGAATAACTATAATCTCAACCATACTGAATCAAAAATAATCTCTCTAATCATATGATGGACAACCAATGGCTTCAAACTGCTTCAGGTAATAGAATTCACAAGAGCTGTGCCATCACAGGTACTCAGCATATCCTGCTTGCTGGGCACACCACCTTATGTGAGGGTGTCACCCTCAGAGGAGATGTCAATACCAACAGAGCAACCGCCGAAGGCAACGATGCAACGATATACATAGGTAAATATTGTCTTGTAGATAAAAATACTTCAATTATACCGCCAGTGGTCAACACTTCCAGTGATAATAATGTGCATTCCCCTCTCAAGATAGGTTCATACACTAGGATTGGGTCCAATTCACATATTCATGCTTCAAGTATTGGATCGAGGGTTGTAATTGGGAGCAACTGTGTCATTGGAGACGGAGCAATAATATACGATTGCTGCATAATAGAGGATGGAGTAGAACTTCCACCGAAGTATGTGGCTGCTCCATTTACCCTAGTTGAAAGGGTTGGTGATGGTGGCGCTTTTGTAATTAGGCATTTAAATGATAGTTACAGAAAGGTTAACGAGACGAGAATACGCCGCATGTTGTTATTGGGTAGTTGATAGGATTTCAGGGAATTCCATGGCAATATTGTATATAAGGAAACGTGAATATCAAGTTCCATCAGGTGATGAATAGATAATAAAAAATAGATTATTTGCAGCGACTTAGTAGACCAGGATATGGATCGCACGGTATAGAGGTATACCTCCTTTTCGCGCCCTAATGTACGCCAGTTGACAAATGACTTTGATCACTACAACTTTTCCTCTCTTTTTTAAACTAATCTACACAGAAATACAATAATAAATTGTGGCCATTTCCCCGTAGTGTAGCTCTCTCCCCATAGTTACCGTACTAACTCCATAGTAAATAAATGCCCATAGTTTCTTTCCTAGTTGTTGTGTTTAGTCGTGCCCTCACCATCAAAAATTAACAACCAAGAGCGGAGAGAGATCCACACGCAAGTGGTAGCCATTTGTGGATAGATATTAATAGATGGTTGGTATAGAGAGATTTTTCTTTTCAATTGCATCTCCAATTGTCATTTAATTAGTTTCATCATGTCTGGTATGTATGGTTGGTTGTAGTGAGATAGGATGCTGCGAGTGATTCGGTGTTCTCTTTATTACTATGGCGATCCATAAAGTTGTTATGGTGTATAGGATTACCGTGATAACTGCAACATGGTTGCGGGAATCGTTCTGAAAGCTCTAATTAACTAACAATCACAGTTGACTTCAACACTCTTGCTCGTAAGTGATTTGATTTGTGAGGTGGTTTACCCACCCAGAAGGTTTTGGTGCTTCACATAGACACCGGCACCTTGTATACTGTGAGATAACCATCATAAGCCACATGTTACTAACAATGCAGAACAATTCTGTGAGTTTTACTACAACCAGTTTGACTCCGACAGGTCAAAGCTCGGTAACCTTTACGTAAGTATAGTTGGTGCCAGTTGGTGTCAAGGTAACCGATGGAGGGTGAAAGTGAAGTGGTGACTGTTGACTGGGGAGCTCACAGTGGTGAGCCACTGCGTTTCACTCAACTACTGATAGGCTTTGATGGCTGGGCGCGTTGTGTTCCAATCATCATGTCAATCCTCAGCCATTTCATCTTACTAACCAACAGCGTGATCAATCGATGCTCACCTTTGAGTCATCTCAGATCCAAGGTGCTCGTGATATCATTGAGAAGCTCACCTCTTTGGGATTCAACAAGGTGGCACACAGAATCTCCACCCTTGACGCGCAGCCCGCCTCCCCTGCAGGCGATGTCCTTGTTATGGTGACTGGTGAGCTCCTCATCGATGAGGAACAGAACGCGCAGCGTTATTCGCAGGTGTTTCACTTGATCCCGGACGGAGACTCCTACTATGTTTTCAACGATATTTTCAGGTTGAACTACTCATAAGTATACATATATATAATAAGTATTACGAATACTGTATATGATATATAATAAGTATTACGAATACTGTATACGATATATAATAAGTATTACGAATAAGATATACAGTATACTTGATGATTTATCGAATAGCAATAGAACTCTAATTATATATTGTGGCAAGATAACTTGTCCGCCGTATACACTATTGTAGGTTTCACCTTGAGGAGTTGATACAAGACGCCAATTGTTGATCATGCGACTGCAAGTTTTATAGATAAATATATCATTCGGTAGCAGTGCTGGCGCTAGTATATTACAATGACCTATTCAATATTACAACTATATACCATAGAATACTATTTTTTATAATATAATACTATTTTTTTTAGATAACCAATAAAAAATTATAGATGAAAATTAATTGTGAGTTGAATCAACCCGTACAAATTGTCTTGTTAGAGATTGTCTTGTTCCAAATAGTTGAGCCCCATTTCTCCATCTCCCCTCTAGCATTCCCTCTACCATCCCTTCTAACATACCATCTAGCATACCATCTAGCATCCCTTCTGGCACACCATTTAGCATCCCTTCTGGCACACCATCTAGCATCCCCTTACTACGTGCAATCAATCTTAGGCAATCACTCTACTTCCTCGCTTCCCAGAAGGCTGGAGAAAGTTTTAAAGGGCAAGCAAAGGCTAAGTAGAACCAGCAGTTATTTATTCCCTTCCCTTCCCTTCCTTTCCCCTTCGCGCAGCCCTACTGCTCGCCCTACTGCTCGCCCCACCGTTCGCCCCACCGCTCCCCCTGCTCTGTGTCTTCCCCCACACTGCGCTCCGTGTGCCTCTCCGTACGCATGTGCCTGACTGCCACAGTAAGCAGTGAGACCTGAAGGGGAAGCTGTTCTGATAGTGTAAAGTGAGCAGACCATACCAAGCCAGAAGGATCAGTTGATAATGTGGATCAAGAGGGGAAACTACGGGGTTCCTGCCAGTCAATTGAGTCAGCAGTGTCAACTGAGTGAATTTGACAAAATTTAACCGTTATATTAGTTATTTAATTCGAACAGTGCACTCGATTTGTACGGAGTTCTCTGACCAAGCAACACACCCATCTTTATTCAAATCATCCATATTCCCATAATCTACATAGGACACTCCTCCATATAGGGCTTCACGTAAATATATGGCTTCACATTTTTACGGCTATATACAACATTGTTCCGATTGTCGTTCTTCCAAATTATCGTTCGGCCAGCTTCTCATTAAACTCCATCGATCAGTTCAATAATGTCTGACACATCAGCAGAAACACCAACTGTTCCAGCGATCCCACGCAGGCCAGCATCAAAGGCATGTATAGTTTGCTGTATAGGGATATATATTTCAATGTATACAAGAGACACTTGATTGTGATACCTTATTGTGACGCATTGTGACACATCCATTATGATGCATTATTTACGTCCCTCATAGATTATACACATTTCCTGTGTATGCCACCTTTCGAATACTAACACGTCGGCTCCTTTAGACTCCACCACAAAACTCACAAATACCTGCCATTCCAAAGAACCGTCCTTCCAAAAATACTACACTGGTTGGACTGGCAGATATGCCTGATATGCCTGATATTCCCGGTAGTGATGTTGCCGAGTCAACACCCATTGATTCTGCCACTGACTCTACCCCTGACTCTGTCAGTAACCCCACAACTAGTGATCACATGCTTAGCGAGCCTGCCGTTGCTGAACCTCCAACCGCAGAACCAACAACTGTGGCACCAACCGTCGGTTCTCCCACGTCTTCTCCACTCGCCTCACCAGTAGACACTCCACAGGACAATCCACAGGACACTCCACAGGACAATCCACAAGTCACCCCCCTCAGTGTTCCCATCATCCCTCGTAGAAGGCCACTCAAGAAAGCTCTTTCGTCTTTGTCTACATCATCGGCAACTTCTGGTGGTGCAGCCGATAACTCTCAAGTTGCCGACGCAGAGTATGGGGGAGTCACTCCTTTGAATGAGGCATCTCGTGATGAACCAAAAGTGTCTTTTGAAGATGGGCCAGTGGCAAATACCAGAGACATCGATGGAGCCACAATTTCTGGAGAACCAGATGAAGTGGTTGCTGAAACAGCTGAATCGTCTGAGTTGCTTCAGCCAGCTGAGCAAAGTGAACCAGCTGAACCCTCTACTGAGTCCGTTGCTTCTACTGATACAAACCACAAGACAGCCACTCTAACCCCCATAATTCCAATCCGTAGACCTCACAAAGAACATAACGAGGTGTCTTCGTTGGTTGTGAATTCCAACTTCTCAGAGGCAGACGCCGGCTCTGCAGTTCCTTCCACTCCTGTATATGATACGCTATTAGATATTTATGGATCAGATAGCCCCGGTAAAAATAAACAACATCAGCCTATAGATGTCGATGGGGTGGTTGTCACACCTGCATCTCCAGCTCGGGAGATAAACCCTCCAACGCCTAGCGAGTCTGACAAACTTGAAGAGGTTTACGCTACACCTCATGAGCATTCTGTGCCCACAGTAGACTCCGAATCATCTGTACCCACGGCAGTTCCCTCACCCTCTGTAATCTCCTCACCCTCTGATTCCAAGAAACCCCCACCCTCTGTTCCTAAGAAACCCTCTTCTCGTATTGCCCAAATGCAACAAATGATTGCTCAGCAAATGCAGCAGCAGCAACAACCTCCTTTGAAGCCGTATGTTCCTCCACGCCCCAAACCAAAGCCAAAGGTGCCGGTAAAGAGACCCACACCAAAGGGAGCTGCAAATCCAGAGACGATCAACCAAACGGAGCAACCTGAGCAACATGAGCAACATGAGCAACCTGAGAAGTCAGATAACTCTGCTGAATCAGAAACAGCCGAGGATGATCAAGACAGGGGTGTTCTGGGTAACCGGTTTAGTGGCTCGCGTGCTAATTTTGCAAACAACCTCAGTAAAATGTTTGGCGGCGCTATTCCTTTGCCTGGAATGGCACTACCCGGTAGCATCCCAAGGGCATTGTCCAGGAAGGAAGAACCACAAGAAGGAGACGGTGATGGCAATGGAGAGGAGCATGTGGAAGCTGATAAACAGGGGGTGAAAGATGTCCGTAAATCGCGTGCGAGGGGCCCTCGTGGCCGTAGTTTGCCTGGAAAAGTCAAGGATAGAGTTGTAGAGGATATTTCAGCTAGTCGATTTACAGTATTTATATCAGATGTTTGGGAGATTGCCTCGCAAGAGGTCCAAGAGGTTGAGATCCCAGAGGTTGTTGTAGAAGAAACTGCAGAGAAAGATATACATTCTGCAGAGATTGTGGGGTTCTCAGATGAAAGGGGCGAGGGGGCGAATGAGGAGGATATCTCTGCGAGTGTGGGAGAAGCTGCAGTTCCAGGTGGTGATATAAACTTGGAAAGAGAGGAGAAACAGGTGAATGAGGAGATACAGGCGTCATCTGTAAAGAAAAACGACGAGCAAAAAGCTACTCAAGAGGTTGAACAGTCTGAACTGCAAGGCTTAGCACAAGATACAAGCGAGTCAAACGGTCTAGTTGAGGAGTATGATAAAAGCCCAGTAAAAGAAAATGCAATTGAAGCTGTTTTGCAAACACCATCTGCAACACCGTCTCAAGTGTCATTGTCAGGAATGACCAATAAGTTTATGGGGGAGATTCATTTGGAGTCATCGTCATTTAAGCATCCATCGAGGCCAATTGAGGCGCAGGAGGGGGTACAGGAGGCACAGCAGATACAGGAGGATAGCTTAGAGAACTTTGAGGTTTCACCTGAGGACAATGATGAAGAGCCTTCTAAAAGTGATGATGAGTGAAGGATGTATTTTTTGATTTAAGACCAGTATATACTTGTTGTGTTTGGATAAATATACACCATTAGACAGGGAATCGTGATCTTAGAGATTTGCATCTTGTTGTGCTTATTGTGCATCTCAGTGCATCTCGGTGCATCTCATTGTGCATTATACCGGAGACCTACAGTCCAAGTTATCCATTTCAAGCTGTTCCGTAACTCCATCACTATAATCTCCTCTTCATAATATCCTCTTTATTATTCCCAAAAGCAATAGGTGTGTTTATTTACCCGACGTTCAAGCGTGGTTGTCAAATGCATGACAGCCGCACTGAACAAGCTATTAGCGAGAATATGCACGGTACCGCAAACCTTAAATGGGCCCATAGTGTAAGCAACAGAATGATTGAAGAGAGAAAGCTCAAGAGGAGAAGTCTCTTGTACTCAAAACATAACTATGCACGAGAAATCTTCCAGGTGATCAGCGTGTAACATCGTCACAAGGCAGTTTCTACAATTCGGTGATGACGACTTTCGGGGTTGAAAGCCTGACAAGTGTCTGTCTTGACAAGTTGGCACCATCATGCTAACTGTCATGCTAAGCGTATGAAAACACCAGCATATAAGCGTTTCTTTATAATAAGTGTATTTGCTATGATGACCATATGATATCAATCCAATTCCCGAAAAAGAGGAGTTAACCAATTTTCTTGAATTTAGTTGTTATAATCAAAGACGTTATCTAAGAGTAGGTATGCTTATCGAATGGCTAATAATAGACTGTGCACTAACAATACACCCCCGCCCCATGATAAGCTTTATGCATGGGCCAGACTTTGATCTAACAGCGTGCCAACAACACGAGCATGCACGGTGTGTACCAACAACGCTAAGAGCGCGTTAGCGCATATGCGTCTAACGTTGAAGTGCCTAGAGGGATAGAGGTGGGAATAGAGAATAGAGAGACTGCTGTATACTGGGTATCTATCTTTGATTCTCTCCATCCATCTGATTAAATCCAAAACAAATCCCAAAAGTTCATTCACATATATTTCTTCCCTATCCTCCATTATCCCAGTGCTCAACGGCTCGCCCTGTCATATACTTAATTAACTCCAGGCACAGATCACCATCTTGACACACCGCTCTACACACGAACGTTATAACCGTGCAACGACGTCACCACCCCATGCAACCAGGCTGCGCACTTTCCCTCTCCCTCTCCCTCTCCCTCTCCCTCTCTCTCTCACTCTCACTCTGGCAAACTTTTCACTCCTTTAAGCCGCATGCAAAGTCCCGAGGCTAAAAAAGAAACTAGTGCATGAAAATTCAAGCTAAGCACAGATCATCGGCCGGTTGCCATAGTAAACGCCTGATCTAACAACAAACAGGGAGTAGACACTCAGTGAGAATACCAAGGAGGGACCAAGTGTCCATCGTGAGTGATACTTTGGTGATTTCACGATTATACTCAAATTGTATCTTGGTCTATAAGTTTGACGCAACCTAATTTAGTTCTCTCTACTCATACAAGTCGTGGTATATTAGTATATATCGCTTTTTTTGTTTTCTTCATCGTGGTGACCCAGTTTTTTTCACTTTGGGTAGCACCATCTCGCATTCGTTACATATCGGTCTGGTATTGTGAGAGGTTATCAAGTTGATTCCCCACTTTTTTTCCACTTATATTTCATTAGGATTACTACTTTTTCACTCTCGTTTCAAGTTTTCTTCACCCATTAAAGATGGTATCGTTCATTAGCCTTTTGACCGTTGCCGTCTCTTTGAGTGCTACAGTCTCTGCTGCCTCTGCCTCTGCCTCCGCTGCTGCTCCTGCTGCCTCAGCTTCTGGTGCTTCCCTCCCTCTAATCAACATCACCGGTAATGCCTTCTGGGACTCTGAATCCGGGGAACGTTTTTACATCAGAGGTGTGGACTACCAGCCAGGTGGCTCTTCCAACCTGACCGACCCGCTGGCCGACTACTCTATCTGCTCGAGAGATATCCCATACATCAAGGCTGTGGGTGCCAACACCATCAGAGTATACTCTGTGGACAACACCCAGGATCACTCTGAATGTATGGAGCTGCTCGCCGAGAATGGAATCTACCTCCTCTTGGATGTCAACACCCCAGGCGCTTCCATCAGCAGATTCGACACCGCCTGTTCTTACAACGCTGACTACCTCCAGAATGTGTTTGCAACAATCGATGAGTTCCAGAGCTACACCAACGTTTTGGGATTCTTTGCTGGTAACGAAGTGATCAACAACAGCACAAACATCTTCACTGCTCCATATGTCAAGGCTGTCGTTAGGGATATGAAGACTTACATCAAGGATAGAGGTTACAGAGCGGTTCCTGTCGGATACTCCTCTGCCGATATCGCCTCTATCCGTCTTGATATCGCCCAGTACTTTGACTGTGGTAACGACACCATGGCCAGAATCGACATGCTGGGTGTTAACGACTACTCCTGGTGCGGTGACTCCTCCTTTGTAGTTTCTGGCTACGCGCAGAAGGTGGCCGAGTACACCGGGTACTCCATCCCACTCTTCATGTCTGAGTTTGGCTGTAACACCGTCCCCGGCCCACGTAAGTTCACCGAGGTTGCTGCCATCTACTCCACCCTCATGTCCTCTGTGTATTCCGGTGGTCTCGTTTACGAGTACTCAGAACAGGGTAACAACTACGGCCTTGTCAACATCACCGGTGACACCGTTACCCCTCTCCAGGACTACTACAACCTCCAGGGCGAGTTCAACTCTACTGAGAACCCAACTGGATCAGGCGGTGCTTCCTCTTACCCTATTCCAACGTGCCCTGCAAACGCGGAATGGAACGTCACCACCGTCTTGCCTGCTGTGCCATCCGGTGCCCAGACGTTCTTCACAAACGGGGCCGGTGAAGGTGATGGATTCGAAGCCGAGACTCAGGATTCTTGTGATGCTGCTGTGTACGACTCTGAGTTCTCTTCTTCAAGCTCCACCTCCGCTGCCACCTCCTCTTCTGCCTCCTCTTCTTCTGTCCATGAGAGTGCAACCTCAACTGCCTCCTCTTCTTCCTCTGCTGCTGCCAGCAGTTCCAAGTCCTCTATGATGTTCTATGGCTGGAACTCTGCCTTCACCTCTCTTGTTGGTGGTGTAGCAGTTGCTGTTTCTCTCGCAGTGGCTCTGTGTTGAACAGACATTTCTGTTTGAAAATTTCTGTTTGAAGATTTCCGTCTCAAAGTTTTTATACCCCTTGTTTCTCTCTAATTCTTACCGAGCATATATAAATTGTTGAATAGAATTGGCTTACTATATACCTATATACATTATTTAGATCCCCTTCCTTTTATTGGATGCTTTGGGATCCCATACAATCTCACCATTCTTATCATCTTCAACTTTCCACAACGCCTCTCTCTTTCTTCCCTTGGCTCCATACGCTCTAAGGAGTCTCTGCAGCCTTGTGGCATTCACATCCTCGTAGTCATTTTTGCTTTCTTCGTCAAGACTAGAGCCAATATTCCACGTTATATCTTCTTTCTCCTTCAGCATTTCCAAGTAGTGTTTTCTGGAAGACCATCTTGGAAGCTTCGAAATGGTGTATTCAACTTTCCAGTCACTACTCAAGGATGGTGGCTTGGGGTATAAATAACTTGACTCTTCTCCATCAAAGAAATGCTTAACATCTACTCTGTATCCTATCACGTTGGACGAAGTTTCAAGGCTCAACTTATGGAACTCCTCCCTGTGCTTCTTCTTCGCTAACCCACGTATCATACTCTTTTCTTTGTACGTTTGAGTAGATTCAGCAACATTGCCGGAGGTTGAGGACATGTCCAATGGGTCTTGCATTTCTTCAATTTCAGACTTTAGAATCTCTTTACCCAAGTTTTGGATCTTTTCTACGATGTTCTCTTCCAATGGTGCTACAACTATATACATTGCTGTCCTCTGCGTAGACATGGCATCATCGCCAAAGCCACCGCCCGAGCCATTTAACTTGCCATTCTTGGTATTTGGACGCTTTCCAGGAGCTATTCTCTTCCCCCTCTTTGACCGCTCTCCCTCTTCCTCCACAATCTTAGTGCACACAGCCATCCGGAACGGCTTACCCTTCATGTCCTCTCTTGCAGTATCCAAAAGTTGCTCCCAGATTTGTATCGATAGGTTGAACTCCCCTGCAGCAATACGGGATGCCAATAGTTCATCGAGATCTTGCCCGTGTGATCCAATGGGGCCCACGATGTTGTTTAACACAGACCTTTCAACGTCAGAAAAGGTGGATGACCTCTCACCGGCTGTGGAAGAGTCCAAACACTTTTCGCTCCTCTCCACCTTTTCACCTGTCTTCACCTTTACGGCGATGCTGCTTCTCTTATTCTCCATTCTCTGTTCATCTTGAGGGGTAACATAACTATGGTAAATATGATCCAACAAAGACAATGGAAGGTATTGGAAACCAAAGATCTTGGCTATGTTATGGTATGCGACAAAGATACCATCCATATTTCCTATTCTAGCCTGCAACGAGTACTTCAACATGGCACTCTTCACCAGCTCAAAGTATTCCCTCTCAAAGGATTCGTAGTCCCCATGGGTCCTGAGAATCTGATAGCCTGTGAGTTCCTGTTCAGCGTGGTTCAGGTCGTATCTCACGGCACAAACAGCACGGGTCTTGAGGTCGAATGTTCCCGTTCCAGGCAACCTCGGATCATAGCAATCCAGCTGAGAGCGCATCAGAAACCGATCCACAAGAGCATAATGATACGTAGATTTAGTGGTTGATTCCATTGACTGCTCGGTTGTATCATGCGTCCTGTCACCAGATTTGACCAACTTTTCATACTCCACCTCTTCTGTTGTGAGTAATTTCTCCATTAGATTTCCCAATAACGTCAAGATCATCTCCGAATCGGCAGATTTGTCTGAATCAATAGAGTACACGTCTCCCTCAGGGTTGCTGCCGCCATCCACCTTCTTGGTGACAATGGTGATTGCAGGACAACGCGCACCCCTGGAAAAACCAACTTCACCATGCTTGAAATATTTTGACAGTTCAGTCACATTTGCAGGTCTGAAATTCGATAGAAGGTAATGAAAATGCGACAACACTCCTGTCATGGAAGAGGTGGAGGAGTAGTAGTTGATCTCACCACTACGCTGTTTGACCATCTCTAGCATCACCACATCTCTTGAAGAAGTTACATATTCGTCTATGGCATTAAAGTTGAAATCATCTACGGGAGTTATCTGTTGCAAATAAGGGGTGAAGTTAAAAACACGCGACCTCGGGTCCTGGAGGTAGTGAACACCAGGGGAAAATAGCACTCTATCCAGGTTATGGGCCAATTCGGGCACAGGTGGTTGTGGAGCTACTGGCTCCAAAGGAGTGTATTTAATATCACATGACCCGAGAGAAACTGAATTCACTACTGAGAGGTGCTGGCCGTTACTGGTGGGGCTCTCTCTTGATCCTTCTGGTACCGGCAGTTTTATTTCTGTTTGCTTTTCAACGGGTTTTGGCTTTCTCGTCAATACCTCTTTCTGCGAGTTGTGCTCCCCTTTAGCCTTTTTTTCACCAGCCTGTTTCCTTTGGCTCTGGGTCCTCTTATCCCTCTCGAGTCTCTCCTTCTCTCTCTCCAGTATAGTATCTATTACCTCCTTCTGGCTATCAGTCATTCTTGATACATCCTCCATGAGGTTGGAAACATTCTGGGAAACAGAAACCCATTGTATTTCTCTATCTTCTGAAGATACCTGTGGTGTTGTGGCTGTATCCAAATAGCTGAGCTCTTTTGAAATTTGAGAGTATAGCGCATTGCATATTCTTGTGAGTTTGAGTCCAACACCTATAGATACATGAGGGGTATTAGAAAAAGATTGCTTTGGATTTGGGTGCAGCTTGTTTGATTTCGTTCTGTTGTTGTTTTCTGAAGGTGTTATGGGGACTTCGCTGTGTGCGGATGGAGTGACTCGAGCTGTAGAGGAGCACCTCGAGTATGAAGGGAAATAACTTGAAATGAGAGTGGAGGACGCTTTGTGCGTTGGAATATGGGGTAAGCACGATGTGTATTTCATGTGTGTTGTGGCGTTGGAAAGGACCCCATGCCCCATATGGGGTCTCAGCATAGCACTCATTACGGATAGATGCTGACGGAGGATAGATGATAGATGATGGTACTAATATGTCTATGTCTGCAGGCAAAGCAGTGCGGGGTATTCTCGTTATGGAATGGGTACCTCTCTATTATGAAACAAGTCTAAGATACCAACTGATTATAAAAACCCTTGTATATGCTTGCCACGTCACCATAACTCTCTATACCTCTTGATCTCTTTATATATCTTTCTCCATCTTTGACACCAAAATTTACCTGCATAAAGTCGTATGCACCTTGTCACAGTGAAAAATATCTGGCTCATCGCTTAGTTTTGGCACGACTAAGATGGGGTGAGGGGTGAGATGTGAGGGTTGAAGGCTATTAAGTTAAGGGAATACTAGGTGAGGGAATATTTAAATAGAAGCTGACTCAGAAGACTGGAGGAGAAATTATTTCCGTAGTTTGATGAGGGGGAATGGAGTGGTCGGTAGTAGTCGGGTTTTAGGTTTTGCTCAGAGGTAGAGGTACGTCACTAGGAATAACAGTGTATCCACGCTATACACACCATACTGTGTACATGTATTTCATACTTTTATTATACCCGCCGTATTTTGTACTTATTATTTTGTACTTATATTCTACACTTACACCATACAATCTTTATTCCATATATTTTATACTCATATCATGCACACCTTGTGCACTTATATGCTACACTTATACCTTATCTTACCCACGTAGTCACTCTCTTGCATCCCAGAAAGCCGTATGTACCCTACATCTCTATTATAACTTGTTGTGTGCACCTACATATGCCCCCCCAACCTGTAACCAGTACAATATATTCTATAAGCCACGCACCACAATGTGTATACACCATAATCTATACAACGCACAAAGTCCGTATATATATATGATAAACTTAGCACCCTCTATAGCCTCCTCTCTATGGCCTCCTCTGTATGGCGTACTCTGTACAACGCCTACACTGTACAGTGCCTACTCTGTACAGTATTTACTAACAGTACTTACTAATATTACTTACTAGTAGTGTACACTAACAGTACGTATGACGTGTGCTAACATTTGTGCCAACATTTGTGTTAAAAATCTAACGCCATACAGAAGACCCTGCGCTCGTCCCCTGCAATATTAACCAACCACCTACCAATAATTCAACTATATGATTCTGCTCAGCCCTATCAGATGACGTTGTATAACCACCCTTTTTCTTGCATTCCCTCGCCCGACCCAGAGCCCACCCATCGCCTCTTGATACTTAACATTCTCACTCTCGGGGAACCAACTACTCGGACATATCGATCCTTCTGGGATGCATTACGTAATAAAATGACTCAATTTTATCGATTCCATCAGTGCGATGGTGTGCATCGCGATACACCTGCCCTACGCCGCATTCGGCATGCAATTTGCATTTCGTGAAAGAGTCGTTCTTAAATATATCAGGAACCAAGGCGACGTCACTAGGAGAATAGATAGTTTAAATATATACTCTTGATCTGATATATTATTCTTGTGCACTGATATATCTATCATCTGCTATCCATCAGTATTTTTATCATAGTAGAGGATATACAATCTGCGGCACATTCACACAGCACTACAGCACATACAGCACACAGAGAACGCACAGAGACCATACGGAGAACACACGGAGAACACACATACACACAGCATAAAGGCGTATATATACACTACTCCACTTAACTATATCCCTACTCTCCCAGCATGATGACAATAGGAGTGGCTCCTAAGAAACTGCCCATCATAGCGCCCCCTCCAGATGGAGCAACTACATCCATCGCCTCAAAGCAAACGATAGCGGTGTCAAAGCCGGGCATAACCATTTCCCGCGGGGATGTTAGCAGAGTCAATAATCCGATCAAGCCTGGCGTGACAAAACCCGCAATACGAAGCTCAAATTCTGCAGTTCACAGTCCAGCATCATCAGCCTCCTCTGCTGCGTCGACACCTATTTCATCCGCAGGTTCTCCCAACGTTTTGCGTGCAGGGTCCCCTAGTGGCCCTTCACCCATTGCTGCATCTCCTGGTGTTGCACATACCGTCACTTCATCCCTCGCAGCGGTTAGCCCCAAACCAGTAGGTGAAGTTGTCACCAAAATCGTCACCTCCAGAGAGTGGGTGCTACCACCAAGGCCAAAGCCCGGTAGAAAGCCCAGTGTGGATACACCCGCCACGAAGAGAAAGGCTCAGAATCGAGCAGCTCAGAGGGCATTCCGTGAGAGGCGAGCAAATCGAGTTTCTGAACTGGAGGCTAAAATATTGGAAATGGATAAAGCACGTACTGTTAAAGAGGGACTCCTAAACAATCACATAAAAAACTTGAGTGCAGAGAACCAGCGGCTGTCCAAACTGGTTGAGCAGTTGATGCAAAATGGAGGTTATGCAACTGTTTCAAGCGATGGCAAGTCTCCAGCCACCACCTCCACCGGTGTGGGCGCAAGCAATTCAACTGCAAGAGTAGTCTCCAACGTCGGTACACCTGTGGGTATAAGCAGCAGTGGTAATGGCAACAGTATCAGCTCTGCATTCCAGCAAATATCACCAGCTCCCTCTCCCAGAGAGGGAGGTACCGCCACCAGTAGATCTGCCGAGTCAAATTTCGACTCGGCTGCCTCCGCTATCTCGGCAGACTCTACTGGCCCAGATCCTTCTGAAGACAATTGTGTTGTATGTTCTCGGGACGAATGTTTATGCGAGACTATTGGAATTAAAGGTGTTGTTGCCTCTTCTGCCAACTCCTTGGAAGACTTCAAACCCATGGCTGCTGTGCCATTGAGGAAAAGACCTCGGGGAAACCCTTCGGAGATGGACTTTACATCCAAATTTGCAAGAAGACAAATGCCTGATCTTTCCAAGTTGTCCTCAGTGAGGAGTCCAGGGACCGCTTCCCAAGGGGGGCTCGACCAAGGAGCAGCTTCCTCATCTGATGTTGGTGTTTCTTCTGCTTCTGGCACCTCCGCTTCCGCTTCTCTTCCTCTTGGCACCGAAACCCAACCCAGAGCAGATTTCCTTTCCCCTGTCGAAGATTGTGGATTCTGTTCTGAGGATACTCCCTGCGTATGTAGAGAAGCCGCTAAGGAGGCAGAAGCGCTTAGCCGTAGAGATGCCTTGCTTAACAATATGACGGCGTCCTCTTTTGAACCAGATGTGGGATCCACAAACCTTCCCCCCATCCAACTGAGAGATAACATGCCTTTCTCCACAAGAGCGTCGCTGCCTGTATTGCATCCGGGTCCTACAGTTGCCTTTTCCGGCCCTTCGGCTGGTGCCGCTGCTGCAGCTGCTTCTAAAAGTGTGAGATCTACAGACCCAAGTAGACGTGGTTCATCCACTCATCTTGCATTGCAGAATGTGAGTTTCAACTCCACCACTGCTACCCCAAGCCAGACACCTTCTGGCTGTACAGGTAATCCGGGTACTTGTATGCAGTGCCAGATGGATCCTATGTCCACTCTCTTCTGCACAACTGTTGCGAGTAAATCTGCTGGTGCTGAGAAAGAACCCAAAGCATCCGCACCGGTGAGTTCTGCTATGCCGCACGGTGTTTCTAACACCCCCCAGCTGAGCGGTAACCCCGGTTCTACCAGCGAAGACCCAACGGCCTTGTTCATACCATGCGCTGATGCCTACAAGACTCTTTCGAGGCATGAGAACTTCACCTCTGTTAACTTCAATACATTGATGAGTAAACTCAACACGAGAGGTATGCTGGTTGAAGCTGGAAGTGTGGCGGGAGTGCTACGAGAATTGGACAGGAAATTCTCCTGCCAATAAGCAGTCGCTAACTATATTTGATTTATATTTGATTTTTTACTGGTTTTTGGTTTACATATTAATGACTTGATGAGTAATAGAATTGCAATTGTAATCCTCATGCTAGGATATATTAGCAAATAGATATACGTGGATATATTACCTGACGAAATTTACGAGTAAATTGAGGTGATTCTATGGGCAGGCTGCTAGGGCGAGCGAGCAAGGGCTGACATACTATGAACAACGACGTTCATGATTTATCTAACAAAAAATTTGTTCGATTAGTGTTTCCCAGGGAATTTTATTTTATTTACCGTGGTACAATTATTGGCTTGTTCATTGTACACCTCCTTGAGTCACCACTACGCCAGCCAGCCAGTAACCCTCCAAGCGATAGTGAGGTGCTGCGCGGGAGAGGGCAGTTAAAACTCGCAGAGGAAGTGGAAGGCCACGCAACGCTGATAGGTGCTGCGCTGCATATATCACGCCCTTAAGCGTGGAGGGGAGGTCAAAGGCCGCATCGAAGGAAGACGCTGCAGGGACGCGTTGCACGTCGGGCCTCATGGCGTAGGACCTGCGGTGGCCCCTCATCATGGGGCAGGCAGTTGACCGCAGAGCATACGTCCCAAGAGAGGATGAGATCCCCGCGTCTCGTGTGAGGAAGAATATGGCGCGCGACAGAGCGTGCATCAGAGCATGCCACAGAAAGTGCAACAGAAAGTGCGACAGAAAGTATAATCGGAGGATTGATGAAATGGCTCAGCAGTTCGGGTGCAACATGAGGAACAGGGCAGTTGTAGAAGGACAGTATTTTTTTGAACGTTCCGGCACTGTTCTTTTCACACGATGTTTCTTTAATGTCAAAGCTTCCTGCAAAGATGAACCAGGGCAAGAGTGCGGGTATGAGCTTACGCCTACAATTTCCACGTTCTTTATATGTCGCCCCAACCCTAAAGCACTTGGCTCCCCGAGAACATTGGCTCAACTACCGCCCTGGCTCGCTACCCTACAGCGCCGGCTCCCCCAGGGCATTGGCTGGGCAAACTTGACGTATGCCTTGCAGTAGGGACTTATAGAAAGAGGCTAGCGGGAAGTATATTTGGGAGTATGCATTAATTATCTAACACAACCCTCCTGAGACCACACTCGGTGTAGGTCTTTCACCCTAGTTTCTACTACAAGGACCAGAACATCCTTGGCAGGCTGTGGGACCTTATTAGTCCCTAGTCTACAAATTTAACAGGATAACATCAAGAGCCGAGCTAAAGGGGCAACCACAGAAGTCTGGCAGAGAACAGATGAGATAAGATGATCTTCAATGAGCAGATTTGATCTCCAACAAGCACGAAAGGTTCGCTGGGTCGGCCTACTAATTCAACGATAAAAGTTATAATTGCTTTGCAACTAGTTGTGACCTCAGAGCCAGAATGAACGTGTTGAGTAATTGGGCCATTCAAATAGACATAATTAACTGCCACGGCAATGCAGGGAAAAGCCCAAGCAAAGCTAAAGGCTCAAAATGGCAACTCATATCTACGACCGGCGCGGCAATCTTTGTAACTTTTGTTCCTTCATGGAGTAAAGCATGGCCCCAATCTTGATTATCTTACACAAACCGCCACAAAAACACCTTGGCAAGCTCTCGGCTGCACCTGGAAATTAGCTACTGTGAGGCGGGAGCAAGACAGCACGTTATGTGGGCGTATGTACGCTGCTAATTTAGCTAATGTACGCTGTAGAGTTAGCATATGTACGCTGCTGATTGGCATATGCACGTTGCCAAATAGCGTATATGCACAAAGGGCAAGTGTAGCATTGCTGGCGATTCAAAGGCAAGCAAGCTATGCAGCAGCAACGACTAAACTCCGCTAGTAGGCGTGGTTGCGGTTGTGGTTGTCGGCGTAATTGTTCGGCTTATTTGTTCGGCTTATGAGTTGCAGGGGAGACACACCAATAGAAAGGAAATAGAAGAGTGTATATATAACGACTATGGGTGATATGAAATATTTTTTTGGCACCATCTGCAATAATCCGAGGTCTACTATCGAGATCATTTGGTTTCAGGGTTAGGTTCACATGAGAGTTGCTAATAGACAGTTGCTACACCCTATCGTTCAGTGACTTGTTGCCCCGATTTCCCCCCAGGTACGAGATACCTCAAAATATGCATGTTATATTGCAGTTGCCCGCAAATATACCGGCATAGTGTACGATTTGCTGTCCCCTAAGTAAGCACACTTTTGCCCTCTTCTGCTCGCATCAAGGCACATCAAGGATTTAGCACCTTTTTTCCCACTAGCCGGCACCCTGAGCAATGCGATGCATCTCTAAGTACCGAAGCGCGCCTGTCCTCTGGCCCACTCCTATGTTGGCAGCTCAGGTGCATACTCAATGTGTGACAGCTAGACCCTCCTTGTGCGAAAAGATAGGCGACAGTGAGCGTGCAAACCATCCAGTATCCACTAGAAAAAAAAACTGGGGAGAGATAATGCAAGCATTTGTCCTTTGTTTCTGTGTTTCAACCTATTTAAGGCAGCCATTAGAGTTATAGACTTTGCTCGTTTCGAAAGATACGCTTGTCCCTTCACTGCAACCCTCAAACACACAAAGATTAGCACCGATGCTCTGCTCCTTTGGAAATTAAGCTACCCGAGAGTCATGCATAAGTTGGGGAAAGCCAGTGTGTCAACCCGTAGCCAAGAACCTTCCGAGGACAAAGCTATAGGTATTTCTGAGTCGGCCCATGTTACTTCCACGTGTATTATAAAAAGCACAACTGTCGATGCTACATCATTTTGGGGTTATTCTAAATGTCCTTTTCGAGAATGATAACTCGTTTTAGAATACTTCTTGTAGGAGACTCCTTGTAGACTACTGTTTTCAGACCACTCTTTGTAAATCTCTCCTGAAATGCTCCTTGTACCACTGATGTGCACATAAGCGATGTACACTTTGCCCGTCTTGCCATTTATTTTACATAGACTCTTAAGTCAGACCGCCGCCTCGGCACACAACGCAAGAGAAGATACGCCCTGAGGAGATGCGCCGTAAGGAGACACTGCGTGTGTGAGATACGTGTGCAAGCTGCGTGTACAGATTCCCCCAGTGGCAACATGCCATAAAGGCAAGCCGGTATGTAGGAATGCCCTACATGCACATATTCCATGTCGTTCCAGCTAAGCGATGTTTTAGATGGGTTTGTGGAAAAAAGATCTGCAACAACTGCCGATATGGTGCAAACAATAAGGAAAGCTAAAACAAACGGGAATGTTGTTATGACATTATGTTGGATGGTTTGGCTCGATGTACGTTGTGCTATTGTGGATCAGTTAGAATGAGGTATTTGACGGGCATGGCGCATCTGCGAGTTGCCGCTAGATCAACGCCGAGTTACATTGCATGGAAGCATACTGAGAGGAGACACAATTCATCCGCACAAGGCTATGTCGTACAAAGGCTATTGTTGATAGTCGGTTAGCCAGAGAGAGTAAGGAATTTACATTAGGGATAGAGTAGAGAGCCATGGCATCGCTTTTGTTGTGTGTATTCGTCTCCAGTATAAAAACCTTGATCATAACAAAAGAAAAGGCGCGTAATACAGACGTAGTCTCTGATGCCAAACTTTACATGTTTCAACGGTTCAAAGATATTCAGCGTGTTAGGGTCTCCCTTAGCTGACCGGCGATACGCTGGTCCTTGCTCAAACGGAACCAGAAAACGATAGACAAGCGGTTCTATCGTCGATGAGCCGAGGAACATCTTCACAATCGGCAGGTGGTTTCAAGATATGTCGAACATGCATCGAGAGATTAGGAATGGAAAGGCCAAAATTTCCCCAGCTTAAACTTAAATAACAGATAGAGAACGCATGGCAAACGTGATAAAGTGTATCAATAGATAGATCTGTAAATGAAGGCTCACTCTGCATGCCAGGCACTGCGCTTCACATCCCCCCTCCCTCTCCCCGTCGCTCCTTCTCTGTCGTTGTCTCCCTTTCTTGGACTCTTTGGCTATCTCTGCCCCTCTCTATGCTGCGTCGGTGAGAGCAACCGTGCAACAACAGACTCTGCAGGTCAAGAAAAAGCACACCGCAACAGGGTACACCGCAATGTAAACCGCAACAACGCAACAGCTGAGAATGCTGACGCACGCATGTCTAAGCAATATCCCACATGCACCATGTGCATGTACTTCATTATGCACAAAGTCTGCATAGCCCTTTTCAGTGTCTCGTTTATACAGGTTCTCCCCTTGATTCCACATATGGGCCCGACATATGCAAGCCAGAGGCTTTTTTGACAGGGCAGCAGCGGTAATCTAAATTCCTTCCACTACTAATGCATGCGCCTCTCTCGCAATGTCTCCGTGCTTCTCCGTCCCTCTCTGTGTCTCTTTCTGCGTCTCTTTCTGTGTCTCCTTCTGTATCTCTCCGGCCCTCTAACTGCCACTCCCCTCACAACTCTCCACCATTTTTGTCAAAGGATATTATGCAATTCCAAATCCTTTCACATATGCACCCTCCCAGAAATGGCCTAATCTGCAAGTGAGATTTTTCCCGCGCAGCCTGACAATCAGCAACCCACCCCGAAAGCTTTCATGTCACAGAAACGCACTAGCGCCAGCTAGGCGTGATTCCCTAGCTACTGTTCCAGCGTCTGCCTCTCCCATATGTATGTGTCACGCATACACTAAAGCATAATACATGTAGGCGTTCACTGATGTGCAAGAGAGCATGAGCATCAAGTTTTACATACATACATGCAATGGGTAACTAGCGTTAGTGGGTGTGGACAGGGACTTTGTCGCAGTGAGCGAGCGGAGACCACATCTTTGTGAATATTTCCGCTGAGATAAACCCAAAACGAGTTATCGTCAATTTGTGGATGAAATTTGTCCCTGAGTAGTTAACTAGTAAGAAACAAAGCAAAACACCATAAATATACCTTCAACAGAGGTGTACTTGCAACTCTATCCATCTACGAATCGTACGTACTGTGCGTTTCTGTATGTACTGTGTGTACGAGCTGGTGTATTGACGTTATATACTGGTGTAGAGGCATTACTGAGCAACAAATTCCACAGATACAGCCCAGCTTCTGTAACTACAACGGCACCTCAGATACCAATTGCCACTTTGTGCCCTGTGTTACTCGAAGCGTTTTCTGTGAAGACTCGCTTTGGTAAGATCCTCTTTGCTTTCGTTCGTTGTTGTACAACTACTCTAAACTCGGAATTGTTAGCACTACATCTTCCGTAACACGATTACAGAGCAACACACCACAAGAAGCAAAGATTACATGTTGGGTTGAAGAGACTATAGCAACTGCATACACCCCCAGAGTGATATCTCGAGGCATCTCCCCATTTTCTATTGAAAACTTTGACGAGAAATAGGGTGAGAAACGGAGAAACCACCCACCCCAGACAAATCCTTTGTGTGTACTTATCGTATCTCCCGTTTGGTGTCAGGTTATATGGAGAAGTAACGCAGCATTTCCTGTTTTTTTTTGTGTTTGTGTAGTTTATAATGTCACAAAAGATTGGACCAACCTATTACGGGTATATTGGTTCCAGTAAGGACGCACTGCTGGTACTCCAAGCGGTGCTGTCAAACCAACTGGCAGCGGTACCGAGAAGGCCTCATGATAAAGAGAGGAATCAGCTGATCCAATCTGGTAGCATGTTTGTGTTCATCGAGGAGCGATCTGGAATAAAGCGGTGGACAGACGGGATAACATGGTCTCCGTCGCGTATTCTAGGACGTTTCTTGGTGTACCGCGAGCTCGACCGAGGCGCCGTGAACGATAGAGAGGATGCCAAGCGTAGGAAGAAGAAGAAGTCGATCTCTTCGGATTCGGCTCTTGTTTTGAATGCCTCTTCTAATGGAGAGAGTCCAACACAGAGGAGTGAAGTAGCCACAAGCACGGCACTAATAGGAATGGAGTCATCCAACAGCGTGGCGGTCGGCGGATTGTACAATACCGCTGGTGTTCCCAACCGGTCGTTGGTAGGGTCTCTTGTTGCATCGTATGCCTTTAAAGAACAAGGGCTCATCAAGAAGACGCTCTCGTTGACGCTGAAGCACCCAGTCACATCAGCAAAGGAAACCATCCATCTGGTGAGCTATTACTCAGCAGAAGATGTGATGAACGGCAAACTCACAAGGCCAAGCGATTCCCCTGAATTGCGTGCGATTCAACTCTCGTCCGATCTGTTGAGCGCACTGCGTGAGAGCTCTCTGGGGGGTAAGGTTCCCATAGAAGATGAGAGCTATTACTTCCTGGACCCGACGATGCCGATGCCAATAGGCGGCACTATAACCAGTGCCCCCACGGCAACCACCACTGGTGCAACAGGCCTTGTGGTACCCCATTTGTCAACACATAGCCTCACTCTCGGCCCCACCGCAACCACAACTGCAGTCACAGGCACTGGCAGCGGTGGCATCACTCCTCAGCAATACCTGTCTCAATCTCTACAGCAGACGGCGTACCCACAGCAACTCAGACAGCCCCAAATCCAACAGGCGTACGTGCAACAGCTGGTGCCCAAGATGGAGTCCACCTCAACAGGGCTATCTCAATATCCCCTGGGCAGTTTTTTGCCCCCCTCGCAAAGTGGACCGGCAATTGCTGGGGAGGCCACCCATTTGGATTCGCATATCCCTTCTTCATTAAACAGTTTGGGGCAGCAGCTGGAAACAAGGGAGGCATATTATTTGCCGCAAGCGGTATCCGCCACCACGGTCACCACTACTTTAGGCGGTGACCCATCAACCAACGAGCTCTCCTCTCAGTCGTACTATAGTATATCTCATCCACACCATCATCACCAGCATCAACAGCAAAGGCACAGTTCAGGCGGAGTCATCTCCTCCACCCAGGAGCCTTCGTCAAAGGTGGCCACCTCTTCTTCTGCTGCTGCCTCTTCTTCCCAGTACCCGGGGAATAGTGGAGACTACGTGTCCAGCCATTCTTATTTCCCTTCGCATTCCCAGGCTGGGATCCCCTTTATGTTTGGTAACTCTGGTACACCTGGTGCAACACGTGGGAGTGCTTCTACGTCCCATCTCTCGTCGCACGATTACAAGAACAGATACTATGCCACCTCCTCTGATCAAAGGCCACTACAGCAACAACAGCAACAACGGCAAACCACTTCAAAGCCCACTCAGGACTATTCGCCACCGCTTGTGGCCTCTGCATCAGCAACAAGCTCTTCTCAGAGCAACTACACCAACTACATACCCGGCCAGTACATCGGTGGTGGCGGCAGCGGCCTCGGAGGGTATGCTCCCAAGCAGTCATCCGGTGTATTTGGACAGCCACAGTCTCAACAGCCTCAACAGCAGCTTCCTGGACAATTAGGAGGCCATTCTTCACTTACTGGACACACTACCGCACCCACTTCCTCTGACCACCTACTTCACCAGCATGCAAATCAGCCACAAGCCCAACTACACGGCCATGCTGGTCAAAGCACACAGCAACAGCCCTCGTCGTCGTCATTTTCTCCTACCCCTCAGCAGCAACACCAGTACCAGTTCCAGCAGTTGAGACAGCAGCAGTCGGGACAACCACAGTCGGGTTTCTCTCAACCGCAGCAGTTACAAGGGCGAAGTTGGTTTGGCAACGAGGAGGTTGGCAGTAATTACGGCAACAGTTCAGGGTATACAAAGCCATATGGTGCAACGGGTGGCGGCTGATATTACGAGTGGCTTGAAGACTTGACTGGTGGTGGGATTGGCATGCTTGTCATATCAAGGGTGTTCAACGCTATTTCAGTTAACACTGTCAGTTAAAACGGTCAGTTAAAATTATCAGTCAAACTATCTGTTAACTATCTGTTAACTATGTGTTGATTTTACCAGTTAGCTATCACTCCGCTGGTACAGCGGTAGAGGAGTGTCTATCACTGTTAGCATTACCAGTGCTTGCAGCTGTTTGTGGTGTACAATATGTTATTTATCATTTATTGATTAGTAAAAAGAGAAAATAATCGCTCAGCCGCGTCACCTAACACTGGTGTATATTAAAAAAGTTGTGTTAAAAACACAGCTACCCACCCAGACGAACAACCTCTCTATTCTTTCACGAGCACCACCTGCCACCGCTTGTTCAACAATCCTGCCTATCTACTGGTGTGTTAAAGTCAATCTCCCCGTGTATCTGTTTATCATTCCTTCTTCAGTTTAACTTATCATTCTTTTGCTTTTCCCCTTCTCCTGCTTGGTTTGTATTTCTTATCCACTTCTCTATTTACTCTATCTGGGTGCATCTTTTCATATATAAATCTTGTTTATGTGGGAGGATCGCACCTCCCGGTTTTTCCCATTCTCACCATCCCACACAAAAGTTATTCATAACCATTTCTCCATACAATTTCTCCATAACTGTTCCGTCGTTGACTGTTTCCTCATTTTATCTTTTACTGCTTATTGTTACTGCCGCTCCCGCACTTAGCTTTTACCGTCTTCCATTCATTTCTTTTGTCGCTCCGCTTATCTTGTCTGACTCTTATGTACTTTATTAATCTTTTACTACCGGTTCTGTAGGTGATTATCCAGCCCCTTTTTTTCTTATTCCCTTTAGGGTTTGCTTTGTCGTTGGTGTTATGAGAATGTTCTCATGTAGTGATTGTATATTAAAATATTCATAGTTATGATACATATACATATGCCCGTCAGATTTCATGTACAAAAATATGCCTTTCCAAGCAATATGTTTATTATATATATGTATGTATACAGGCTTGACTGTTGTCTGCTTGCATCATATCCGGATCTTTTATACTTCCTTTTATCTATATAGGCATATTGGGCAAATGACATATTGGGTAAATGACATCATTCGAGTGCTATATCTCATCCAATCAGAGTAATATATCAAGAGGATGGTGATGCTTGCCCACAGCAATTAACAGTTAACAATTGTATACCATTACATACGTTGCTCAATATATATTATGTCCACTTGCTCCTTCTTATTCGTTCCTTTATTTGTTCCTTCTTAACTTCTCCCTCTTATTTGCCCCTTACTACAATTTACTATACAGCTACTTCTAGTTATGCAGCTGCTCCTAGTGGTACAGTGTTTGTTCACTTGTAGTTATATGGACACTTACCCTTTAATCTCCTGTCTAAATTCACAGTTCAACAGTATGCTAATACAAATGACTTTCTTCATATATACATTATATATATACATCCTCTCCATCAATATATCCTCTCCATCAATATATCCTCTCCATCAATATATCCTCTCCATCAATATATCCTCTCCATCAATATATCCTCTCCATCAATATATCCTCTCCATCATTTATCCAATTAAAACACGCCAGTCTATTATATAATATTCAATACACCACCCCGTCTTATCTCGAGGCTCTCCCTCGCTTCTGGCTTCCCTATGATATGGCAGTGAACGGGTCGATACTGCATACAAATCGCACACCTATTTTTCACCCTGTTAGATAGGCCCTATTCGGTTCCGATTTGAACCATTTTACGTCAAAGGTGTTACGGCCAACTTAGTAAATGGAGTAAGAAAATCGCCATATACTTTTATCAGTAGATATAGACCGGTGAGCCAGTGAAAGCAGGACGCTTATGCAACAGGTGAACGCATATATAATTTGGAACGAGCACACCTACTCCCTTAGTTTATGGGCCCAAGCATATGGTATAGCCTGAAAGTGTATATGAATTGAGCTTGACAGGAGGGATATATAGACGGCTATACAGGCAACAGTTGTTCATGCTTCCAACTATCTATATAAATATTCACACTTCATCCCTTATATGCCATAGCTGAACCAGCTAACTACACCATAGTCACTGCAGCCACACAGCAATACATCAATCATCTTAACCAGAATTGACATTTTGACATTCAAATAAAAGGCTTATGGGCATCTCCTATTCATTTCATTGTCATCCCGAGCAATCATATAATAATATTCATATCAGCCAAACCGAATTTTTTGCACGATTGCATGTTTTTCATCTTTAGGAATATCATAAAGCATACATTTAGTCGCATATTGCATTAATGACCACATACATAACATGCCAGTTGATATAGACACCTCGGCCGCAAAGGGCAAGGTGGTGGCATCCCCCACTCATGCAAATGAGGAAAGCCCCTCACTGCCGTTGGCATCTTCAAATCAACAGCCGGCTCCTCATCCTGTGTCGCCCACAGCCAATATACTGGTGACTTCACAGATCCTTCAGCGACAGAAGGAGCAGCAACAACAGAGTCAGCAAGGTGGACATGGCCAACTCACAAGGAATAACCATCAACAGAACCATGTAATAACGCCCTCAGCAGGTTCCTCAGCAGCCAATGCATCTGCCAACGAGGCTTCCCCTGCCTCTAGGAGTCCCCCACTCTCATTCTTCTACACCCCCCGTCCTCTAACCAGGGACGAGATAACGCCTATTTCAGGCGCAATGGCTGGGTTCATTGCGGGTATATGCGTTTGTCCATTGGATGTGGCAAAGACGAGGCTACAAGCACAGGGTGCGTTTCTCGAGCAGGCATCATTAAGCGCGCCTTCCACCACCGGCCATGGTGGCGCCGGTAAGCAACCACAGCAACTATTTATGGAGAAAAAATATAATGGGCTCATAGACACAGTTAAGGCAATTTTAAGGGAAGAAGGAGTGCGAGGGTTATATAGAGGATTGGTGCCCATCACCATTGGGTACTTGCCTACATGGATGATCTACTTCACGGTGTATGAGAAGTGCAAAATTGTGTACCCCCGACTGCTCCACTACAACGAGCGTGACGAGGGTAAGAGGAATTTGTCCTTCTTCTTGTCTGCGGTGACAGCCGGCGCTGTTTCCACTACGCTGACCAACCCAATATGGGTTGTCAAGACGAGACTGATGCTCCAACTAGGGGATGGACGTACCATATACGAGAGGTTTGCCACCGCCCAGAGTGGGTCTTCAAGTAATTTTGCAATCTCTTTGAAAAGAGACTATTATAAATCCACGCTTGACGCGTTCCGTAAAATCACAAAGAACGAAGGTATTCGTGCGTTGTACGCTGGCCTGGTGCCCTCGTACCTCGGGCTCGTCCATGTAGCCATCCAGTTCCCGCTGTATGAGAACTTTAAGGTTCTGTTTGGTGTTTCTGACGAGAGCATGTCGCATAATAAAGCCCTCTTCCGTCTCGTGTGTGCCTCTGCTTTTTCCAAAATGATCGCAAGCGCAGTCACGTATCCACACGAAATCTTAAGGACGAGAATGCAAGTGCTCGGAAGGGGAATCAGCGTGTCTCAAAATTCATCACCAGCTTCACTTTCGCAAGGTTCCCCTAAATTGGTTCATGTTTCGTTGGTCAAGTTGGCAACGTCTATTCTTAGAAAGGAGGGCATTTCAGGGCTGTATTCTGGGTTTGTAGTTAATCTAATGAGGACGCTGCCTTCAGCAGCAGTTACCATGGTGTCGTTTGAGGTGATACGAAATTATCTAGAGAGGTTAAATGGGTACTATTGAACCAACAGGATGGAGAGACGGAATGGAGAGATGGAACGGAGAAGATGTGTATTATATTTACATAGATTCGATGAATATACAGAGACAGCGATGAATCAATCAATCAGTCACAATATCGGCAAAAAATTGGCTTGTTTATGCTATATGGTTATTCTTTTTTAAAATATTTCCATGTAATTTAAATTTGATTTTTATGTATTTTGTATGTACTGTTTAGTTATTTTGCCAAGTTATTTAACATAGGCTATTTTTATTTTATTAATAATTGAGGCTATTTTCGCCATCTCTTAATGTAGTTAGAGATATGGAAAATGAGATGGAATATTTATTTGAAAACAAAAAAAAAGTAACAATACGAAAGAGGCGAAAAGGCGTTTAGCACAAAAATGATATAAAATCATCAAAAAAATGACGGGAATTTATTCGCTTCACATGTCGTGTTATTATATTATTAGATGGTTTGATATTTTAACGGTTGGTATTTTAACGGTTGATATTTTAACGGTTGATAAGCTTTTTGACTGTCTGTCTACACGCTCGCGCCCTGTGCCGATGGCACTGAATTTGTTAGTAATGATAAGTGAAGAGTGCCAAACGGAAGGCAGAAGGAGAAGGCAGAAGGAGAAGGCAGAAGGAGAAGGCAGAAGGAGAAGGCAGAAGGAGAAGGCAGAAGGAGAAGGCAGAAGGAGAAGGCAGAGGCAGAGACAGTGATAGCGCACGCCCCGTGGGACAGCTTGTACGAGCGGTATACGTGGGAAGTGACCCAGTTGACAGCAAAGCCGTTTCCAAGGCTAAGCGTTACAGAAGCCGTTAAAGAGGTGTTACAGAAGACGTGCCTTTACTTACATGGCGTGCCCTTTACATGGCGTGCTCTTTACAAGGCGTGCCCTTTAGAAAGTGTAGCCCACACGAGGGAAGCAGATAGGCATCTCTGCCTATCTTGCTAGACGGCCCTTACTAGACCGGCCACCCATACTGGCTATGCTGGTGTCCTCGTTATGCTGGCTCCTACTGGCACGCTCTGTTGTAGTTTGACACGCACTGTTGATGGAGCTTAGCAGTGGGAAGGCAGATGGCATGATGATATGAGAAGAAATACAAAGAGCTCCCAGCTTTTCGGGAGATGATAATTTATGGAAACAATTTATAGTGATTAAAAGTTTGGGATCACAAAAGTTTGGGATCAACAACTGGGATAAACCATTGGGCTCAATATATTGGGTAGTCAACATATGTTGTTGATCACTTGGTGAATCATCTTGAGCTGCTCGTTGTACTCATTGGCACACCTCCAGGCAGCAAGCACGCCACACAGCACCGGTACAATATACATAGTGTAGAATAGATCAACTACCCCCACACTCACAGATTTATACACACCTACACCGGTCGTACTATGAACCCAAAGTGGTTACTCCTCTTATTGGGCACAGCCCACGCCCTCAAGAGCCCCAACCAATACATACATAGAAACATCGATGATGACGATGATATCCCAGTAAAGAAAACACCCTCCTCTTCGGTGTTGGGCTCCCTTTCGGGTTCCATCCATTATGCAGAGCCTGCAGTGGAACTCACCCTTGACCCAAACGATGTGGATAAACTCGTTGTCAATAGGATCATGAAGAGTATCTTCAGCACCCCACAAGCACCACAAGAGGAGGAAGAGGAGGACTATAGTGAGATATTGAAGCACAAGCCCAAACTGGTGGATGTCAATATGGTTGTGAAACACAACACGAACACAGTTGGCACACCATCTAAACCAAGTGGTACCCCACTACTATCTAAGAGAGCAGACGTCCCCGTTTCAGATGTATCTGCTGATAAGCCTATACAACCCAAAGAGAAGCCCCCCACGCTACCCCCCTCGCTCAACGCAAAAAACTTTGATAGCGTGCTCAGCGACGGTCTCCATTTCGTGGAGTTCTTCTCCCCTTACTGCCATCATTGTAAGGCCCTTGCCCCCATTTGGGAGGAGACATACTTTGCCTTTCGCGAAGAAGGTGAGTCCCTCGGGATTTCAATGAACCAAGTAGACTGTGTTGAGAATGGTGATCTCTGTGCACGTGAGAGCATCCAGTATTACCCTGCGCTCAGGCTGTATGCCCCAAACGACAAGGGCACAGGCGGCAAGTTGGTGTCCACCTTCCCCAACGCATACGGCCGCACAAAGGATGGATTTCAGGATTTCCTCCGCGAACAAGTGGTTGAGATTAAAGAAGATGACAGGGTCACCGGTAGTTCGAGAATGCTCACAACCAACGAGTTGTTGGGTGCCATTGGTGGGTACATCACCGAGCCCATTTTGGTTTCGTTCTGGCCCTCCTCCAACGACGAGCTCAACCAGGATGTGTTTGACAACGTGAAGAGGACAACGGAAACGAACCATTTATTTGATAGATGCGATAAATGCCATGAATTTAAACTATTATGGGCACGACTCTCAAACAGGCTCAGCGGCTCCATTGCCACTGGGTATGTGAACTGTCGGTCCAACCCTAAAGTATGTAGCTCGCTTGGCCTTGGTGATCTCACCTCAGCGTCCAACTTATCTCCTAAAGTGTTTATGTTCTTGCCCTCTGAAAATGGCGGCAATAAAATTAGGTACAAGTCGGCGCTCTCCGTAAAGCACATCGCCAGATGGGCCCGTAGGCTATCTGAAGTGTACCAGATCGAAGAAGTGACTCCCAAAGATTTGGGCAAAAAAATGAAACTCGTCAATAGGCTATCCGACAGTGCACCCCCTGAACTGGGGAGTGCCACTAAAGTATCATTTGTCTACTACTATGATCAAGATACCTTTGCCGAGGAAGACACTCACATTTTAGGTCATTTGATACAGCCCATCATGGACCTCAACCTGGATGTTTACCTGTATAAATCTAGTGACCGCTTGTTCGGTGAGCTGTTGGAACAACAGGAGGAAGGCTTGCTGTCATATATTCACTACAACGAGTCGGAGCCTGAAAAAGTTTTTGACAAGGAGATGTTTGTCTCCAACACCTTGTCGACGTCGCCCACCTTTTTATGCTTTAAGGATAATTCTCTAATCCCCACCGTATTTCAATCCCATTCTCCAGAGGATGTGCGCACATACGATAAAGTAATGAAGTTTATCTATGAAAACGCTCTCCCCTTGTTGACGGAACTCAACTTTGAGTCGTTGTCTACAGTTTTCCCAGATTACGACCCAAATGTGTACAATGAAGATGAAAAGGTTGTTATCACCTTTGTCGACTCAAACGAGTATAAAGAGGCGTTTGAGCACTTGCATAAGGCAAGCCTGTTGGCGCATGATTATGAGCACCTTAGGACTGAGACTGCTTTCAAACAGCTCAAACTCGATAGAGCTGACAAAGCGGTCAAGGTTGATAAGCTCAAGGAGACAGATGCCGAGACAACAGATATTATCAACGCCTTGCGTAACAAGATTGAGCGTTCTACAAAGGGCAGGATCGTCTCGGCATACCTTGATCTATCCAGGAATGCATACCTTGTGGATACTTTGGGGTGGAATATCAGCAGTCATGGCTATGTTGCCGGTGATTCCATTATTGTCTCTAGATTTGAGCGTAAATACTGGGATACCGATATCTATGGAAAACAATTGGAGATGAGGTCGACGCCTTATAACATGAGAGAGACTCTGGCCCATATCAACCTACCTTGTACGCTATATCCTAACCCGGGTGGATTGAACAGTATCAGCCTCAAGTGGAAACTGCCCAATAGTCCATATGGCGACTCTTTACGGTTCATGGATGGATTGCACCAGTATGGGTTTTCGGGTTATTTCTTTCTTATTTTGGGTTTGGCTATGATTTACTTGGTTGTGGCGTTTGCCATTCCAGAGTATAGACGCAAGAGGAGCAGAAAGAGTAAGCTGAGAGGTTTGGGCATTTTGGGGGTCCCTCCAGAGAGTACCAAAACTTCTTCTCAGGGTAAATTTGATTGATGGGAATGATATATCATCGTGAGGAGATCTACGGTTTGTATGCACATAATATAAGAAAGCTTTTATTTACGCATCGAGATTTTATCTTACACCCTTATGGCGAGCGTATATGCATATTAAGGTTACTGCATCCTCACCGCCGGTGCAGGGGCATCCCCCCCCCCAGCGTCTAAATAGAGTTAGTGGCATCCCACTCGCATGATACTCGCAGTAGCTGTAAAGTGCCATATGGGGTAGCGTTTGCCCGACATGGGAATATGTAGAGAGAAAAAGCTTTCCCATAGCTATAGATTATCCTTTTGGGGACTTTGCTTTCCGATATGAATAAATCAGAGATGTATATATCACATGTGGCCAATCATGTTTATATGACTGGAGCACTCACAAGAGGTCCATACATGACTGCACCACTTGTGAGTATACTGTGTGTACACCATGCATACGTACTGTCTGAGGTGCAGAGCTATGTGTGCTGCATGGGTGTGTGCACTCTTTGAGCATCTATCTGTATACGCTCACCTTCAAGCCATTCACTGTAATCAATTGGCTCAACACCGGCAAGACATAGTGTACTATAAACCCTAGAGTATCCAAGTACTAGCCAAGTATTAGCCAATTAGCCAAGTATTAGCCAATTAGCCAAGTATCAGTCGTGCATCATCACTAAGGCATCGTCACTCAGGCATTAGCAGGGCACACATTGCTTACATATGTACCGATATGCTTATGTATGCGCAGTCCCATGGCAAACCCCAAGGGCATATCGCAACGGCATAGACGGGTTGCAGAGAGTCCTACGGGCATCGCCCTGCTTCCTCGGCCTGCCAGGGCCCAAGGCAGTTTAACTAGTGGAGTCGGGCGGGCGTTTAGCATTCAGACGTCAGCATTCGGACGTTAGCATTCGGACGTTAGCGTGTAGTCGATTACCAAGCACGTGAACCACAGAATCCCTTTGGTGTGGCTTTACCCTTGAAACATGTGGGGCAGGTTCCATCGGGGAACTGCATTGGGAAAGAAGGGAGCGGCCAACAACAGATAAAATTATTATGGAGCATTTCAAAGCAGGTATATAGAGGACTCCTTTTTCCTTTTATAGTTTTGTTGTGGAAGAGATTTTTGATTTCGATCCAAATATAAATACGATGAGGGCCTACTTTCATGACAACGAACCCGGCGTGGACTTCAGAGAGCCACATGACACGGGGAAAACTGTCTCTTCAGAGCAATTGAAGGATATTGGTGTTTTGACGTACCACTTCGATGACGTTGAAGAGGTGGAGAAACTCGCCGTGGAGAGAGCCTACAAGAACAGAGACTACATTACGCTGTCCGCTGAGACCTTCCCTGGCGGAGCGGAGGCATTGAATGAAAAATGCAAGGCATTTTACGAGGAGCACCTTCACGAAGATGAAGAGATCAGATATATACTTGACGGAGAAGGCTACTTTGATGCCAGAGATAAGCAGGATCAATGGGTAAGGATCTATGTGGCCAAGGGCGACCTTTTAATTTTGCCCGCCGGTATTTACCACAGGTTTACGTTGACCTCCAAAAGCTATGTCAAGGCATTGAGGCTGTTCAAGGATGAACCAAAGTGGGTACCTCTCAATAGACCCAGTGATGACAACGAGTTCAGACTTGAGTACTTGAAATCTATTAGCGTTTAATATAAAATCTCTCAGGTGATATAGGAATGCAGCTGGTTCTACATTAACGTAATACATATAATAGTCAACGGTGAAGCATTACATTGTCAACTAATTTTTCGGCGTATCTATAATCTTTTTGCAAACCTTGATATCATTTATTTTAACTCAATATTATATTGCCCCTCTTTTTCACTTAAAAGGGTGCCTGTGTACTTTGTACTCATAAATAGTCCTCCCATCTCCTTCTCCCAAACTCCATTGCGCTAACAGTGCGCTACAAGCTCATGGACGCACTACAAGCCCATGGGGTTATATCGACGTGCCCGTCTCTCTTTGTGTCGATCGTGCGCACACACAGATTGGCACACAGCTTTGGCACAAGGACTTTGCACAAGCATTTGGAGCCACGCTTTACCTTCAGTGCACGCTTCCAGGCTTCAGAGTTCAGCAGTAGAGGGAGGACACACGAAGGGAAGCCCCTTCTTGTGGCTTTCACAGATAAGTGATAGAATATAATAGAAAAAAGAAACAAGATGGCATGCCAGGAGACGGTGATATATTTATATAGTGTTTGTCATAATGTCACAGAATAATTCAGATCGTATGTATTTTGCGACAACGCCCCTTATGGAGGATATCTTTGAATGATGATTGAATTCGGATGTGAACAATCTCCTAGTGTACACCACCATGAGGAGAAACCGTTGCCTTCCTACTGAACAAAGATCCAATTCCTTAGGAAAGCGTGTTGCTGTGTGCATATAACGGAATCTCAGGATTATACTAACATTTTCAAAGAACTTCAGAGGCAGTATGATGAATTCCAGGAAACCATACAGAGTTTAAATGAAAAGATAGCACAACTCCAAGGGGATGTGGATGAACACTCGTAAGCACAATCATATTAGTATGCAAGGCTCTACTTCTACTCGCATTTACTTACTAACACTATCAGTGTCGTTGTTGAAACGCTTAAGACAGTTCCTCCTGATAGGAAATGCTTCAGAATGATTGGAGGGGTGCTTGTCGAGAAGACAGCGGGGGATGTGATACCCTCGCTTGAAAGCAACTTGTCAGGGGTAAGTGATTTTCTATGAGTCGTGATTTGATGCCACTTATCAATCCATGCCACTTGTGGTGATAATGAATAACATGCTATAACATACTAATAATACAGATGGGCGATGCCATCAAGAGCCTAACAAAAGAATTGTCTGAAACACACAAGTCATTCGACTCGTGGAAGGTGAGTACACACTTGGTGAAAAGAGCAGGCTTTTCGGTTTTTGTTTTGTTTGTTAACTAACATCTTTTAGAAAAAATCAAATGTGAAGATTGTCAGGAGTCAGTAATAGTGATAATTGATGCCACTGTATATAGAATGTATAATAAATAATGATTGATAGTTGCAATGACAGCGATAAGTATTGTTACTTTGTATTTGATAATATATATTGTTTGATTTAGTACTAAACCCAGTTCCTGCCCTGCTCCCCTCAAATATCCTTCTTGGTTTTCTCAACCAATGGAACATTCCCGCTATAGATGTATGCAACAACAAATGCCAACCAAGCTACAACCACTGAAACCGCTGAAGTGGCGTAAACCCACGAGTTTGGAATCTCCCAGCTTCTTGGGTACTCATTGTTGGCGAGATGTCTCACTGGCACAACATTCTCTTCCTTGATGAAACTGTATCCCTCCCTTTCGTAATTCACAGAGAAGGTGAACATACCGTGCTGGTCAGGAAGCTTGAAGGAACCAGAGGAGTACACCCGGGATGCACCATCCTCCGACAAACCAGATGGCTTCAGGGTGATTCTGTAGTAGGGGTCAAGCATAATGAGCTCCATTTGGACATCATCGGCCTCGTATGGTGTCCAGAAAGCACCATCCCACTCTGAGATGCCAATCTCATACACCACCTCGTCCTTGATCTTATATGGAGATACATCTGTGGCATTGGCAGCCTTGTAGTGGCGTACAAAAGTAGGCTTGATAATACCGCAAGAGAGAAACGTCCATTTGACAAGGTCCTCCAATAGATCAAGGTCACTGGTGGAATCCAGCACCAATGACTCACCCCCGATCCATGAAACTCTCGCGTTGTTAAGGGCCTGGAAGGAAGCAATAAGGTGGCCCTGTGACCCGCTGGCCCATACAGAGGATCCGTCAACGTTGCCCTCATCGATGTTGTAGGCAAAAGCAGTAGAAGGGGCCTTCAAAACAGAAAATAGCAGCTGGCTGTTGCTCAAAAGAGCAGCAGATCCAGAATATGTGAGTGACTTGGGGGAAGATGCCACGATCTTAGAATTGAGTATGGGGTTCTCCAGGTTGATATCAGAGTGCTGTTCGCCACTGCCGTTGAAGTGGTCAACGAGGGTATAACCCTTTGGTGCTGGGAATATCCCTAAATCATTGAGAAAGAGCGAAACATCACGCTGAGAAATCTTCGGCGACGTTACAACTAACACGTCTCCACCGTCGTTCACAAATTGCACGAGACCCGACCTGCTCAGCTGGGAGCCTGTGCCCTTGCTCTTGGAGGGCAGCAACACCAAGTTCTGTACTATTCTCACACCGTTCTTAAACAACTCAACACCTTCTTTGTTCTCGTTCACATCTATGAGTTGCAATTTATAGTTATTTTTCCTCAAAATGTCAAGCAGTCCGCCGTACTCTTCAATAGCAGAGACACCGTGGTCATATACAACCACCGTAAGGCCCTCAATGGGAGAAAAGCATTGAGACACCGGCGCTATGGCTAAGAGCACAGTTGCCATAAGGCAATTGATAATTTGATATGAAAGTCTCATACTGAATTGAGTTAGTGAAGCCCTGAATCTATGTTTTTTTCATCATAATAGTTTATCTCTTTTAGATATAACCTGCTTGCTTTACCAGGTGCCCACCACAGTGAACTTTTCAGACACGTAAAGGGTATTTTGGTCACCACACGCGCTTCGTTGCACAGAGCACCCTGCGAGGCAGAGGTGGTGGAACAGAAGATAATTGGGGAGAGTTAGCTGTCTACATGGATATTTGGTTAAAACGCCAAAGGAGCGCTCTTCTTTCTATAGTCGTAACATTTATTGTGGTCTTTGTTGACTAGAAATGACCCAGGAACAGCCACAGAAGGAGGCTCAGGAGAGCTTTGCCGATGCATACAAGAGGCTGAACGAGGCTGAGATGGCTGCAAGTGTAAGTAGATAGGTTGCCAGAGAGGTTTCAAAGTGGAACATGTATTAATCCGTTATAGCGTTTGGAGCAGCTATTGGACAGTATAGAGGGTAAAATGGATTCCATTTTGCAGGAAGCAGAGGAGATCACAAAGGATCAGGTTCCGGGGGTTGGCGATGAGAAGAATTGACAACAATCGCAGCTGCAAGCATGGAGGTGATAGAAAAGACCTTAAGCTTAATGTAGAAAAGTCAGGGACAAATATTTGTCGCTGTTGATCCTAAGCTATGGACGTTGCAAGTCAATATTCAGTTATAGCCAACGGAGCAGGCCTCGTACACTACTGAAACCCGGCTCAGGTAAAAAACTGAAAGGATAAGCAATGCTGCCTGGAGATGACGTGCTGTATGGTTGTGCCTAAATATATGTAAATAATTATAATGATAGCTTATCACCAAGATATTTGATTACCTTGATAGATAATTCGTTGCCTGGGCCCCAATGGATTCCTTTGATTTCTGGTCCCCTTCATTTTCCCTTCTCCCTTCTCCCCCAATCCCCGCATAATTATCGGTGCCCTGCGATGCATTGTGTCTCCCCGCGATGGCCACGAGGGGGTGTCATCGAGGCTACTGTGGTTGGAGGTGCCACGAAGAAGCAGGCATTCCACCGGAGTTGCTCTCTCCGTGCGTTGAGAGGGTTGAGTCCCATTCCACGTACAAGAGATAAATATATAAAGTCCAATTTTTCACCACACTTTCTAATTGTATCAACTCATTTGAGTAATTGTACGCTGTTCATAATGCCCGTTGAACTCAAAGATAGCGAAGTGGTTTTGTCCCACCCGGACGATGCCACCACATCCGTGTCTATCCTTTTGTATGGAGCAACAGTTCACTCGTGGAAGATTGGTGGTGCCGAGCAGCTGTGGGTATCAACCGCGGCCAAGCTTGATGGTTCCAAGCCGGTCAGAGGAGGTATCCCCCTTGTCTTCCCAGTGTTTGGTAAGTCAGACAAGCCAGGTTTCGAGAACCTTCCACAGCACGGGTTTGCCAGAAACTCCACGTGGGAGTTCTTGGGCCAGACAAGGGCCAACCCCCCCACGGTGCAGTTTGCACTGAGCCCAGAGCAGGCAAACAAGGATGTGTATGGTAAGTGGGACAAGGGGGATAACGACTTCACTCTGGTTCTTACGGTGACGCTGAACGGCGACTCCCTTGTTACTGCTATTGAGGTTGAGAACACCGACTCCAAGCCATGGAATTTCAACTGGCTGTTCCACACATACCTGAGGGTGAATGAGATAGAGGACACTTTGGTCAACAACATGCCTGGAGAGAAGGCGTACGACCAGCTGCTGAAGCTCAAATACGTGGAGAAAGCACCAGCGCTCACCTTCTCCGAGGAATTTGACCGTATTTACCAGGAAGTGAGCACCGATAAGCTTACCCAGGTTATTGAGCTTGGCAAAGTGGTTCATAATGTTTCTAGAGACAATCTGCCGGATGTTGTTGTATGGAACCCATGGATCCAAAAGAGTGCAGGCATGGGTGACTTTGAACCAAAGAGCGGTTACCACAACATGCTCTGTATTGAGCCTGGCCATGTCCATGATTTCGTTACTCTGTCCCCTGGTGAGAAGTGGAGTGGTTCCCAAACCATCTACAAAGGTGAAACCATCAAGTTACAGTCAGTCTAATCAAAAATACAGCATCCAGTTTAGTAAATATATCCATTAAATAATATTCCCAATAAATTCCTTTCCTCGTGTATATTTTTCTTCCTACATATTGATTGAAACAAAGTCAGGCTCATCTGCAGCACTAAAAGGATTCCCTACCAGTTTGGGGTTAATCATCACCTTCTCCGGCATAACATCCCCTAGATAAACCTTTACCGGTTTGCCCCCATCAATCCACCACTTGGTTGTGTCTGAACTTGGAGGTGGAAGCCCGTGTGTAAGGGCGGTGTCGTTTATATGGAGCAGAGAACTGCTCAAAAAGTTGCTCCCTCCCATCTCTTTCTTCCTCTGTTCATACAACTCTTTGGCTATCCTACTCCTCAGTTCCTCATCCACAATGTCCACATTGGCCGTGAATACCGCATACACCGGCCGATGATCAGAGAATATAATTTCTTGGGCGCTGTTGTAACACAGTTGCATCAGTTTCTTGCCTCTGCTTAAACTCAAAATCCTATCCGTCCAAGCGGGGACTCTTTGTTTCTCTGAGGTATCGTATGTGGTTGTCCCATTGTCGAACTTATATGTGGGCGGGAATTTGATCTCGTACTCGTCAAAATAGGGGAATGACTCCCCAGATACCATTTGTTGGTTTAGCTGATCATACTCAAACAGGTTTGGCCACTTGGCCCTAGTGATGAGATCTCGTACATCTTCATTAGACAGCATAATCCTATAGTTAAAATCACCCATCCAGAGCACTGCATCCTGATCCTTGATTGCCAAGTTGCCGCTGAAGCGTATTCCCTTGGCGATTGTCTTGTAGTCCTGGTGCCTCTCATCTACATTGTTGAGGCCAGCCGCAAGATGCGATACTATCACGCAAATTCTTGTAGTGGAATAAGTGAATGAAACAGCAACAGCGCCTTTATTGGCTGCTATACCACCGAGACCGGTCTTCTTGACACATCCTTCCACTGACTTTATCAGCTTTACCTCGGAATCTCTAACGTATAACAGCAACACAATCCCTCCTAGTTGACCTCCCCACAATAGCGTATACTTTGCAGTGGGCTGCCTCCTATTGAGCTCTACCTCCAGTTTCTTCTCCCAAAACAGTCGGTTCGTATAATCCACATTGATCATTTTACCAGGTGTTAACCCTACCACCTCTTCCAACCCTATAGCCACCAGGTCATACGGCCTTTTTTCATCGTAGGCATCGTTGGCATGCAACCAACTCCCCACATCGCCTTTATACGTCTCTCCGTTTACGTTAAAAGTGCCGGCAAACAGCCTTATTTCTCTGCAAGACAGAAACTCCGACTTGCGGCTAGCCAGCTGAGTCCTTACAAAATAATGAACGGGATCATGAAGATAAACGATGCTTTGCCCAGGGTACCTGCCGAGCAACTTATCCACGGTATGCTCTTTGCCACCGCTACTATGACTACTATTACCCACTGTGTTGATATATTTACGCCCTGCACCAGCCATACTGCCAACCAACCCGCCTGATTTTGTCGTTGTTCGTTTGCGTATATAATCTGCCACTATCTTGTCTATCTGAGCATGGTTCGCATCCCACAATATGGAGTGCTTGCTCCATAAGTCGTCTCCTTCTACAAATCCTACATCCCTCAAAAAGAACACAATGGCCTCTTTACTCACCAATTTCTCAATAATGCTCGCCTTCTCTAACGAGTCAAATGTGTTGATGAATAAAACGCCCGCCTGCTTGCCTACAAATAAACCACGCGTTACATCATAGGAAAACGCAGACAAATCAAGAATAGAACTATCCAATGTATATACAACCTTAGAGGCTGCTGAGTGGTTGGTCTTCAAAGCATGCGTAGACACATCCAACATCTTATAGCTCACCAATCCAGAGGTATCCTGGTGCCTTTTCAGCATCTGCCTATACCTGTCACTCAATTCCTTCTGGTTACCCCTCTGCGATAAGGCATCCACAATGGATATCTCACCATAGTGTAATGTCAGGTCCTCCATATGCCTATCGAAAGAGTGTAAAGAGCCTTCCACCGATTTGGGGAACTCAATCTTCGTTGAAATGAGCTGATTTCCCAACTCCCAGAATACGGGTATATTGCCTCTGATGAGCGTATATGAGTAGCAGAATTTATCTGTGTATGCAATCACCTCTGTCTCCATGAAGTTAGCAGTATTACCGTTATCGTCTAGCCCAGATGAGCCAAATATGGGGCCGTTCCGTTTACAAGCCAGCCTTGTTATCACTGTCAACAGAGCCTCTCGATCATCTAGGGTTGTGTTTACAGTCTGTGCAAACCCTCTCATTACCGTCACCAAGAACTTTCCACAATCAAATGCCCTTTTCTCGGGGGTGCCTAGTCTCGCACGCAACTCCAACAACTGCGATATCATAAACCTGTTCCATGCAAACATCGCTGTATAATCCTCTGTGGAGGTCAACGACAGAGTGTATTTTTGGTGTATTTCTCTATCTTGAAGCTTGCATACAATGTCGAATCCATCAGAGTAGTAAAAGCTACCGTTTATCAAGAGCCTCTTCAGGGAGTGGCACGGATGCTGCTCTACCCACTCTTCCTCGCCACGTTCCCTCCTTCCGTCGTCTCCTCGTGATGGCTCGTATCCTTCGCTTAAACATATGAACTCCACATCTGTTATCTGGTATATTCTCTCTGAAGGCCTCACACTTGCAACCTCTTTGCGGCCCGTGATCACACAGACAAACACCAGCCCTTTCAAGCACATGAATCCCATGAACCCATACGCCTGGAAAACGTTGTTGCCAGCGTTATTTGCACCATACTCATTGTATGTGCTTAGTTGCAGCGCATTTTCCTCGTCAAACTCAACCAAACACCTGGCACTCTGAGACCCTGATGAAGAGGATGGGCCAGATTTCATATCCCTGGCCAGCAGGGCGTACCCTTCAGAGAGGAGAGCAATTGCCCTCGGCCTCTCATTGATGAGTATTCGCATATAGTGGGGTGGAGAGATGGTGGCTCTATATCTGGGGATTTGTCAGATACCCTTCCCCCCACTTTTATGGTGTTAGTTTTGATACTCACAGCTTCGCTGGAAAATGTTACACACATCACACACAATGAGCCTCTGTGCATTCCGTATAAACACAAATAGTGTGGGGGAAAGTAGTGCGGCGACGTCATAGTAGGGCAGGAGCATACAGGACGGAATGCGCCAGCTGTGCTTATAGTGAGGAGGAGCAGCCCAGGCACACACACTGTTTATGGCATTATAGTCCCCGGTTACGGTGCCAGTTACTCTTGGTGCTATGGTGGTATTACGGTGCGTATACTACATATCTATACCTGTACTGTTGGTGTGGTGCTCCTACCCAATGCTTGCATACATTACCATGCACAGTGTAGTATGGACCACACGTAGTCCATAAAGTACAGTGTGATATGGATAGAAAGTTCAAAGTGTGCAATATTCTGCATAAACCTAAGGTAGATGACAGTTTACTATAGTGTAATTGGTTCATTGGCTAAGATTCAAAGATAGGGATCTCATACTTAACATCGACCATCGCTCAGAGTTTCAGCGGAGAGGCTCCTGTCTTTCTGTGTACTTTTCTAAACACCATTCCGATTGATAAAAAAAAACTGTCTAGATAAAAAATATAAAGCTATTGTTTACTAGCATCCTATGATCAATCCACTAACAACTTGCTGACTACCCTCAGCCTGCCTCTGCTTAAGATAATCTCATCTTCTGTTTATGGGGCCGTACGTGCGTAGCGTGCAGATTTCATTTACTATGCAGATTAACTCCGCAGGCACAGTGGTGGGGCCCCACATACATTATCAACGTGGCCTACCAGTTGACTTGCCATTAACCTGCAATTATCTTGCACTTTGCTTCACCTTAGCCTTTCATCCGGCTAAAATTGGTTGGTACGAGTAAAAACTGGTTTGGAATTCACTCCGGGAAACCAGTTTCTCACCTGTTGATGCCACCATGGAACAGTTTGAAGACACCTTCTCCAAAACGTTCCAGGAGCTATGTATGGCGTGTAGACAGGGAGATGTGGAGATGGTGGAGGTGTTGTTATCCACTGGAGTTAATGTGAGTAAGATCATACCAGGCAATTTGTTTATATCGAGGTCACTAACCCCCTAGTAGATAAACCAGGTGGATAAATGGGACTACTCGCCTCTCATTCTCGCCAGTCTATGTGGTCATGAGGAGATTGTGCGATTGCTCTTGGAACGAGGTGCAATCTGCGATAGAGATACATTTGAAGGTGCGAGGTAAGTAGGACTGCGCTATGAACCTATAACACCTTTTATCACTAACCAGCCCTGGCAATAGATGCATTTATGGTGCATTGACAGATGACATACGAAACCTCCTATTGGCATTTGACATTTCAAAAGCTGTTGATGTTGCACAGCCATTTGCCGCTCATGTGTCTTCCATCTTTCAAAAGCCTCTACTTGTTACAGCTGATATCTCACTGAAAGCACAGGACTACGAATCCAAAGATATCACCACGTTTAAAGCTCATCGCTTCATTCTTTCAGCCAGAAGCCCCTTCTTCATGCAGGAGTTTATGAATGCGGATAATGTGTGGCGCAAAAACATGGAACTGGATGTCCCATTCAACTGCTCGGACAACTCGTTGTTGGTCATCCTTAGTTACCTCTATCTCGCCCCCTCTTTTTCCATACAGGCAGCAGACTCGGCAGAGATAACAAGGCTGGCCAGGCTGTTTGGGCTGGATGACTTGGTGACGGCTGTCGAATTGCTGAGTTCGGCGAAGAAAGCAAGGGAAATTGCAAAGGTGAAAAATAATATCCACTTTGTGATGGGAGAAACAGCACGGCAAAGCATGAGGGAGTTTGTGGAACAGCATATTGTACCCAATGCCATAAGGATTACTAGCGAGCACGAAGAAGCGGAGGAAGAAAGTGAATCTGTTGAGACCGAACTATCCAGTTCGCAGAAACTCCAGCTGTTTTGTTGTTCATGTCAGCCGGATTTGATATTGGCTGTAACTGAAGAAGGTGAGGTGGAGGACACCAACAAGTACCAGTCAACAACAGTGTATTACCCAGTCCATAGAGCCATGTTGATACAATCTGACTATTTTGCCGCAATGTTTACCTCCTCTTTTTCCGAGGCATCTGTTTACGAAGAATTCGTGGATGGTGATGTAATAGATCGCTCCAGGTTGGCCTCTGACCCCTCGTTGATCCCTGTGTTTCCCCTTCAGGCGGCAAGCAGCCAAAAGCTGGCACAGGTGTTACTGGGATTCCTCTACTATGATAACACAGAAATCCCGATGGAATTGGCCATTGATGTCTTGTTCATGGCAGATGTGTTGCTCATAGACAGGCTCAAGGCCAGTGCTGGCGTTACTCTCACATCCACAGCAAGCAGAGCTTACCATTCTGTGTACACTATACTGCGTGCCGGTTGGGAAACGAGAGTCCACCGGCTGGAAACCTATGCGGCACAACAGTTTGCCAACAATCTGGAAAGGTATGTGAGTGAGCCCGAGTTTGCTGCCATTGTATTGGAAAGTGCACATAGAATTGCAGACCGTGAGGATACCGACACCATTGAGCTTATCGATGACATCAGATTTTATCTCACCAAGAAGTGGCCAATAGATGATGTCCCAACCCTCAACCCGATGATGCTTAAGAACGAGGATGAAAGTGATGCTGCAATAAACCTTCAAAAGGATCTAGACAGAATTGAAAGTTTACTAATAGAGCTTGGATTGGATGCATAGCGAAGAGGCAGCGAGCATTCGTCAGGCTTATAGAACATACTTATAGAACACACAATGTAAATGTATACTCATGAAAATTTTATTGGATACAAAATTACTCCTTTCATACAACACCATACGCAAACCAGTCATCTATAATTGGCTGCAACATCCAGTGTCCACCAACTTTTAGAAACGCTGTTTTGATGCAGACCGCACCCCTTTGTTTTGACACGCATTTAGCTTATTTTGTCTTCTTGGTCTTCTTTGCAGCCCCCTTGAGATGCGTAGCTGGCAGCCAGGACTCATCGTAGCCCTTTGATCCGGTGACCTTGGCAGCGGAGGAAGAGGTGTGGGAAGCGGCATTGGAGGGTCTCTTCACAGGGGCAGCGCCTTGGATGTACTTAACACCGAAAGTGATGTAGAGGTAATAAGCGATACCGCCTAGGGAAGCAAGAATGATGGTCTCAAGGAACAACAACTGGGGGTTGAAGAAAGAGATCTTTGGGTCCTGCACAGTCACGAGCTGGTTTCTAGCGCCGAGGGCCATGAGCTTGTCGTTGAAGAACACGTATATGGCCGGCACAAACAGGTAGTTTGTTGGGTTGAGGTCCACACCGATCTTCTGGTTGAACTGGGAGATCTCACCGGGGGTGATGACGAGAGGGCCAAGCTGAGAGGCTGTGACGTTGGCGATCACCTCACCGGTGGTTGGGTCGTTCATAGTACCGCCGCATCCAACGATGGTGATGTCTTGATCTTCAAGGTTCTCGAGGGTATACTCCACAAGCGCGGTTTGTCCGTTCTCAAAGAGTGCAAAACCAGTTTCGTCAACCTGCTGCTCAGCAATACCATACTTGATCACAAACTGGAATGGCTTCTCTGGGGTTGGCACAAAAGAGGAGGCCGCAGAGTCCTGGAGGACCTCCTGCTCAGCACGGACAAAGGAGGCCAATGACGCAAGGGCCACGGCAGCAATACTAGAGAACTTCATTTTCAAATAGGCGTGATTCAATAGAAGGGAATATACGAATTTCTCACCCTGCTTACACCACACTATGCTTAAATTTCACTTGCTCCCCTCACACTGTTTCCCTGGCTGATTCCTCCACGATGCCATGGCGGAGATGGTGTCCTCCACTACGGGCCATCGCATGCTACGTTGACAAAAGTCGAGATTGGATCGCGTTACCCGGATCATTTCCCATTCGAGCCACACGACGTACACACGCACATCGCGCATTATCTGTGGATGCAGAGGAAGAAGCCAGAGGTAGTTGGATTAGCTAAATCAGTTAGATCAGCTCACCAGCCGACAGATCAGGTGGGCCGGCCACAGCTTAAAGAGTTGGCATGGTAAACCACGCTGTATAAACTCAAAGAACAAAACTCAGAGAGAAAAACCCAGAGAGAGAAACTCAGAGAGAAAAACTCAGAGAGAAGCTAGTGCAGTAGGAGAGTACGAAGGAGAGTAGGAAGAGTTCGTAGTGCCTAGTGCGAAGAGTTCGTAGTGTGAAGAGTAACTAAGGCTTAAAGTTAAGAGCTCACGCTAACTGAGACCACATTGAACGCACGTATGTCTTAACTATGGAGATGCAAACACCCATACCGAGATGTATGTGTGGCGGACTACCCAATGTAGGAATAAGTGGGTGGAGTGAAGTAGAGGACAATGATATATTTTGCGCGATTGTATATTTTGCGTTAGATACTTGAGCGAAAAAAGGATTCCCTAACCAGGCATAAATCTCATATACAGTAATGTCGTTTCGAAATGGGATGCGAGATCTTAACGATTTCGTTGATTATGATATCTCACAAATCCACTCATATGATCTTAACCAGCTGGATCAGCTCAAGCGCAAAGTGGATGGATCTTTAGGCGATCTGTTCGAGAGGTTGAAGGAGGTGAGTACAGAAACCTGACACATTCAGTTCTTCCGTGTTGTATGCTAACCACATAATCCCAGTATAGTGCCGACATGACCATGCCTCTCCTCACCAGTGATGGGTTCCCCAGATCAGACATAGACGTTGTTCAAGGTGAGTATCTAAGGCTCCATAACGCCTATTTTGGTACTGCTAGCCAAGATGACTTTTATAAATGAAATCTTTACGAGGAACGCAGGTTTATATATAAAGTTATTGTTTCACATATACTAATCTATAAAAGTCCGTTTATTGCGTGTGCAAATAATCCGCCTAAAGAATGACTACGATGCCATTGTGAAAGTGCTGGACGCAAAGCTCCAGCAACACTTCCAAAGTGGAAATGCGCCCGTTGAAGCAAAATTGGAAGAAATTAGTATAGCTGACTCCACCATCCCATTTGCTGTGATAACAGAAGTGGTGGCGGGAAGCCCTGCTCATGTAGCTGTAAGTAAACAAGGTTCCCGTTCTTTGATGCTTATTTTTCTCTCTTTATTATCACTAACATCCTCTATTTGAATAGAATCTCCAATCGAATGACAGAATACTGACATTTGGATCCGTGGATGCCACTAACCATAACAATCTCTCTGGGGTTGCGTCTTTGGTGCAAGCAAGTGAAGGTGCAATCATACCAATACGAGTGTCCCGTGATGATCATATCCACGCTATTGAGCTCATTCCTTCGCGTAACTGGGGAGGAAGAGGCTTACTAGGATGCAAGTTGGTTCAGCTGTAATCACCCACCATGTAAAGTTGATGTGAACGTGATGAGATCTCTGTTCTGAAGCTCATAGGAGTCCTCTCCTTCGAGCTCCCAGTCTGTGTCGTTGATCAAAACAAGAATGCCAGGACGAACAGTGCCATCTTCAAGGAAAATTTCTATATCTTTTTTGTCTTCCAAGATATTCTCTATCAAATAGTTCAGGAGATCAGTGAATATCAGTGTGCAGTTGCTGTCGCTCTTCTGCTGCAAGGTGATAGAGTGCTCTCGCACTCCTCCAAAGATAGCATCTAGACCACCCCTGACTGTTCATTAGTATCTCTGACCATATAAAAAACGGCTGTTTAGTAAATGTACATACAAGAACTCCACTTTCAAGTTTATTGACCCCATTTTTTGACTTATTTGTATTGACTCTGCCTGTAGCTCCAATACCTCCTCATTTTCTTCTACATACACTCTCTATATATGGCTGAAGAATATTATGCAGTAGTATGGTAGTGGCCCATGGCCCCATCGTTCTGCGCACGACCGTTCACCTCAGAGGATATGACTGACATTTTCCGTTAATGCTTTCATGCACCCCACGTTTCGCCGAGGCTCGCAAGGAGGTGAAAAGAAATGTCACTCCATCCATCTCTATAAAGGAGCGTAGTTGTTGGAAACATCCCCCCGATCTGAACCCTTCAGCCTATTCGTTTTCAAGATGGTTATGCTGGCAGATCCCTCCGTCAAATATAAAAAGTTCCCTCCATTTAATCTCCCAAACAGGCAATGGCCTGAGAAGACACTAGATGTGGCCCCACGTTGGCTCTCAACCGATCTTAGAGACGGTAACCAGTCTTTGCCAGATCCTATGACCTTTGAGGAAAAGAAGGGATATTTCGCAAAGCTCGTGGATATGGGCTTTAAAGAAATCGAGGTTGCATTCCCCTCTGCCTCCCAGGTTGACTTTGACTTCACGCGTCATGCTGTCGAGGCTGCCCCTGCTGATGTCTCAATTCAGGTGCTCTCCCCATGCAGAGAGGAGCTGATTCGCAGAACAATCGAATCTCTTTATGGCGCGAAGAGGGCAACTGTGCATCTTTATCTTGCCACCTCGGATTGTTTCAGAAACGTAGTTTTCGGCATGACTCAGGAGGAGACGTTGGCTTTGGCAACCAAATGCACCCTCTTGGTCCGTGAACTCACCAAAGATGACCCAGCAAGAAATGACACTCATTGGTCCTATGAATTTTCCCCAGAGTGTTTCAGTGATTCCAACCCGGAGTTTGTTGTGCGTGTTTGTGAGGCGGTCAAGCAGGCTTGGAGTCCTTCTGAAGAAAATCCAATCATCTTCAACCTCCCTGCAACTGTTGAAATGTCGACTCCAAACACCTATGCAGACCAGGTTGAGTATTTCTCTACTCATATCTCTGAGAGAAACAAAGTATGTATATCTCTTCATCCGCACAATGATAGAGGTTGTGCCGTCGCTGCTGCCGAGTTGGGCCAACTTGCGGGTGCAGACAGAATTGAGGGATGCTTGTTCGGAAACGGCGAGAGAACTGGAAATGTCGATCTGGTGACTCTGGCGCTCAACCTGTACACTCAAGGCATTTCTCCCCACCTAGATTTCTCCGACATTTCATCGGTCATAGATATTGTGGAAAAGTGTAACAAGATTCCTGTCCATCCAAGGGCTCCTTATGGCGGGCAGCTTGTGGTGTGTGCTTTCAGTGGTTCTCATCAGGATGCGATCAAAAAGGGATTCGAGGCTCAAGAGAAAAGAGTCACTTCCGGCGGAGATCCCAGGTGGGAGTTGCCTTATCTTCCATTGGATCCAGCCGATATTGGCAGAACATACGAGGCCATTATTAGAGTCAACTCCCAATCTGGTAAGGGTGGTGCCTCCTGGATCATCCTCAGAAATTTGGAGTTGGATCTTCCGAGAGGCTTGCAGGTGGCATTCTCAAAGGTGGTCCAAAAAGAGACAGAGATCAAGAGAAGAGAGCTGCACAATGATGAGATCATTACACTTTTCAGGAATGAGTACTTTGTGCCCTCCTTGGAAGATGAGGATGAGGTGGCACAGGTTTTTGCTTTGGTTGATTACACCATCTCTAATGCTTCCAAGACAAGCAGAAAAATCAGTGCAGTGGTGAGCGTGAATGGGAAAGCAGTGAATATTGAAGGCCTTGGAAATGGTCCTATCTCTGCGTTTGGAAATGCAATTTCTAGAAGCTTCAACTTCGGCATCTCCGTCAAAAACTACCACGAGCACTCTCTGGGAAAAGACTCCGACTCCAAGGCAGCTACTTTCATAGAATGTACCATCAATGGCAATAAGAATGCTGAAATCTGGGGTGTTGGCATACACGAAGATGTTTCACAGGCTTCGTTTTTGTCCTTGATTTCTATCCTCAATTCTTCATATAGGGATGGCGTCATCAGTGTTTGAAATTGACCAAGCGAACTTTTACATTGACCGTTTATATTTATTTGTAAGGCTTACTCACTTTCTTCAACCACATAGAGATTAATAATAGATGGTATATATTTTTGGCAAAATTTGGTTATTATCATTAAATGATTTTGTCGGTTGGGAAATTTGAAGAGAATAATTCTCTAATTTTGGAGTCCGAAGAGCTCTATTGCGAGGAATCTCACGTCTCATTTGACTTCCACAAGCCGGTAGCCTTATAGATAGAACAAAAGAGAGAAGCGGATCTGCTACTTACAACCAAACTGAATGATAATTTCTGAGCGTGATTTCATCACAAGGGTAGAAAGAGTTCACTCCATCTGATTTAATAGACCTAAATACACTTTTCAAACCAGGAGAGTCATTCTGTATTTCCGAGTTCTCTACATATATTATTATTGATCACTATATAGTGGAAGAAACTGTGTCAGTTTTATGCTGCCTGTAATAAGTGATTATAATGGGTCACAAAATTGTTGAATCTTCAAATACGTGGATTCATTTTTTTAAGAATACTGTTTAATCCAGTCATTAGAAGAAAATACAAGATTATTTCCTGAGTTCAATCTAAAAGAAAAACACAGGATTAAATCCATATTACTTAGACTGTTAGAAAACACTCTTAAGATCTACTTATAGATGCAGTATATCAACAACAATTCTCTCATTCATTTGAGACTTATTTTACTCAATAAAAGAGAAACAAATTTATAACATTTATAACATGACTCTCTTGGACTAAAAAACTGGTCTATTCGAAAAACTATACCACTTCTATAGACTGCGATTCTTCTGATAAATATACAACATAAATAACTTATAGCATTTGAAATAATTTTTTTTCCTTTACCAAGAGAAGGCTGTCAAAGATAGAGGGGAAAGATAATAGAATCGTTACCATACTTCAAAGAAACCCGCAAACACTTATAATTACTCACTACCTTTTTCAATCCAAGAAGTGCATTAATACGTCCCTGGATGGTCTGAGAGTACACCTTTTTTATGTTGCTCGCTAGAACCTGGCTATCGTTCAACTGACTACCTTTATATATGCTCATGTTAATAAAGATGAAGTCAATGGTTTATATATATTTCTTAGGCATGTCTCTAGATATTCTCATCGTCCATGACATTCATTTAATATTCATCCTCGGAACACTGACTGAAAGATCAGACAGAACTGTAGGTCAAATCCTATCCTTTCGCAATCCTATCCTTTCGCACATATATAGTGAAATTGATCCTCCTTCTTAAATTCCATCTAATCGCTTTTCTATTATAATTTCTCTGGTCGGGCTCATTGTCTTACTGCCAACATGTACTGCTTTGCCATTCATTGTGCCCCACAAACGATTGTAGGAGATGGCTGCAGGTGACGTTTCAGAATATCGATCCCACTAACTACTCAGTAACTCAATCTAGAAAATAAAGATTTTCTCGTCGGTAAAAGCTTCTGCATTTGCAAGCTACTGAAATATGTATATCCAATTGCATTGCAGGTTTAGAATCAAAGAATGAATCCTAAATCTGCGAGCATCCTCTGAAGTTGAAAACAGAAAACTGTAATTACACTTGGGGTTGAATTATTGAGTCAATAAATCCAAGAATTTCACCTCTGACAACTGGATACTGATGCTCGCAGAGTTCCATATTATTCATTATAATGACCTTAGAAACCAGTCAAATAGAATCATAGCGTTATATTCTTGTATTGCATGCTAGTTACTAGTTAGAATATTCGAACAAGAGCATGCATGCTCTGAAGAGTTCAAAAAGTCCGGCTCTACCAAAAAAAGAACATAAGATTAACTACAAGGAAAGGTCCTGTGTAACTGCAAATGTATATACATGAGTCCTGAAATGGTGTACAATGACAGTTCCATGTAAAAGAGATATCGCAACTTTTATATGGAAACGTGGCATTACCTTATGTTTCCTTGTCATGTTCATGGGGAGAGAGATACTATACTTCCTAGCATTTGTTCATGACTTGTTATCACACAAAACCAGAAGTCTAGAGTTTACTCACCATCTCAAACTTCCACGTACTTTATTAGCAAACACCTAAGGTAATTAAATTATTGCCTTGCTGGTTATGAAGGTAGAAAACCTACTGAAATTATATCATTGCTGATAACACGGACGATTATAACTATGATCATCATGATTCTCTCATGAAGGCTGAGCTGAGAGTTTGTACAATTCTGAAAGCAAAACTGTAGATTATACTGAGCGAAATACGCGACCCGCTTTGAAAATTGCATATATTGATATATTGAGGTAAGTCCTTTGATCTGTGAAAAACCTGCGCCATAAAGGAGATAACTTACGTTTGGCATGTCTTCTAAGTAATATTCTTGTCATTTCGTCAATTTTGATAGAAACTTTCTAAAGTTACTTGCTCTGTAGCCATCAGCATTCGATTTCCTCACCTCTTTTAAGAAGTTGCATGCCTGCAACTCTGGAAGGACGCAAAAGAAGCGAGCATTTCAGTCTGCATTCCAAATTCCGTCTCAAGTGAAACCACTGATGATGCTGCTGTTATATGGCCAGTTGATCCAGTCGCTCAGCGTATTCGCTGGGTGGCTTAGTGATGAGTATGAGAGGCAGTTCACGTTTCGTTAAACAATTGTGCCAGTCCTAACTCTTCCGCTTCAAGAAGCATAATTGTTGGAGTGAATAGCAAGTGGGTGAATGAATCATCCAATATGCTGATTGTAAACAAGGGTGGCATTTTTCCACTCTTCATTCGTTTCATTCTTATAGTGAAATGATAGGGATTCTTGCAATTGGTCATGTTAGTGCAAATCTTCGAATGTAGATGGAATAGCTGATTTCCAATCTCTTGAGTTTAACATATCTAGATGTACACATCATCTCTTTCAACTTTAGAGGAGGTCATCTAAGTGAGGAAGTCACTACATAGTCTTCAGGAGATAAAGAATTACTAACCTTCAGCGAAGAATCACCAACTGTACACGCCACATTAGGTGCCTGAAGATCGGAGCAACTTACATAGGTGCGGTGCGAGATAGATGAGAAAACAATTATTGCTTTATCTGCTCTGAGTCAACAAGTTGCTATCACAAAGATAAAGTATAGTGCTGGAATATATCCTTAGGATTTGTACCAGATAATCATTTATCTTAATATAAATGCATCGTTGACTAATCGATAAGTCACTTGCATTTGATTCAAGTTTATAATATGGTCAAAGTAGTGATTATATTGAAAAAAGTGAGTATGTTCTACTGAAGAGAATGCTAATTCAATATTTGATGAATAATGGATTGCTACTTTAATGATTTTCAATATACTTAGACTATTATGAATTGAACTAATGTTGAATTCTTTACTGTTGATTGATCTTTCATTTTAGATAAATTATCTATTTCTCAAACACAAGACATATCCACAAAATGCTATGATTATGTTGAACCTGCTTAGATTCTATATATATGCTGGAGTACAGCTAGGTTCTGTATTTGTTGGAAGCTGAAAGGCGGCTGCACTCACAATGAAGCTTGTATGCTTAGAAAGATCGGGCCTTCTTTGGAGAGAAGCTTGAATACATTGTTACAGCTGATTGTCACCCCCAAAGGTGTCTGGGAACAAGTGCAGGAGGGAGGCCTATGGACTTCGAGCTCGACTCTCCACGTGCACACATAGCATTATATCAATAAAGGCTCTTTACTTGTGATGTTGTTTTGTCCTTTCAAACTAACGACCATGACGATTTATGGATGCTTATATTGATTAGAAGCGAAAGTTTTGATTATACTAACTATCATTCATATTATGCGTAACTACTCTTGACCACGCATGTAACTACATGTCTGTAATTATACAGTTAATAAAGGGTACAAAGCAGCAGCTTCTGTAGAGTAGAGAAGTAGCACGCTTCCTGACCGGATATAGCGTTTGGTGGTTCACAAATGCATAAACTTGAAGATGTACCTTTCAAAGAATTATAACCTTGCCAGTGGCCGAATCCGCCCATACGTAGCTTCGTATCTGCTGTCATCGAAAATCTAAACAAAGTCATTTAATTAGTCACGAATTCCTCTTTTTATTTTCAGTCAGCGAGGAGAACGTTTTATGAGGAATACAGGTCAAGCCATTTGTCTCTTGTCACAGAATAACATGTTAAACCTCTCACTATTTGTGCAGTACTATATTTCTTTTTTGCTTTATTTTGTGGATCAGTTCATTATCGTTTTCGTATTATGTCAAGTATTCGCTACATTTACTATCCGTTGTGCTTACATTTGTTCTTATCTCAGATGGCATCCACCACCTAGCCAACCTCCTCGCCAAGGAGATCGAGTCTCAATTTGATTCTCTTTGCTGACTTTTACAGATGTTATTGTTTCAAAAGATGAATACCTTCATGATCATCGCGACCCATGATTGACCCATATAGGATTCCTTCCCCGAAGAAAGTACTGAACATCAGAAAAATCATATATTGATATCTTCATTGTGTAGCCCAGGGAATCTCTATTGTTGATATACTGAATAAATACTATTACTACATTAGTGGATTTCATTCATTAACCTTTTCACTTCTTGCGTTATTGATCTAAATTCCTCATTCAAGTCAGAATCGTTCGTATGCTCGCACTAGTGGATATGCCTACAGTGAAGTACAGGATCCTGACAATAGGACTGCTGATTTGTTTTGGGTATTAGAGAACCCACTTAACAAACATAAAGTAAGAGCTATGAATAGAGAATCGGGGTAAAATCAGTTTGCTGTTCTCAAGCCATGGTTACAGATAGGAGTGGTTAAGAAGTTGAGCTGCCGTTTCTTAACTAGCCAGTGAGTATCCCGCAACAGGCTAGGCTGATATGCAAAGACGGCGAATAATGATTCTTAGGGAATCTTAAGAACCTGTCCTAAATGGACTCATATCACCAGCTTATAATACTAACGATTCTTGTAATGATTTTGAAGAACGATATAAATGGAGGCGACCACACTCATACTTTTTTTAAGCCGGAGGGAGAATGCTATATATAGTCTAAATGTTCCTATCTCCTTTCTTTCAACTTCTTTAACCCCAATAACATTGAAGAGGATATCAAAGGTGAATTGGACAATGAGCTGATTGTAGTGAAAGCAACGATGGATCTTACTTAGTCTCTTGTTCGGGAGCTTGCCTAGATCAAAGATAACGGTGACTGAACGCACGCATTTGCATTCTGAGTATGCAAAAACTGAATTGAACAATCACCTCCGAAGAGTAAATTAAGTAGGAGCAGAACACCGAATGTTGAAGAACAGAAGAATGCTCGCAAGAGAGAACAATGTCTAAGTAGTTTTGTGAACACCATTCAGTGAAGTGTAACATGCAATAAACATAATGAACATTATATTATATATGGGCAGAGCGAAGCTTTTTAGCCCCAATAGCAGAGAGTGACTGAATGAGTCAAGCATCTGGTGAAAGATCTAGTGCCTTGCAAGTATAAAAAGAAATAGGATTTCTTAGATCTTGGTGACAGCAGTTAAAATCTATCGTTAAGATGATCGCAAATTGCTAAAAGGATATTTATCTCTTATTTGAACTCACACATACGGTCGAGATAGATTTGAGCATACCAGTACCTTGGGAATCTAGTATAGGTTGCAATTGCTGCAGGAGTCGATACGATATTGCCGATATTTGTCCTAAGAGCAGGGATTCTTTACCGTTGTATCTCTGAAAGGTTAGGAAATTCCCTCTCGAAACGATAACATACCTATACATGCACAGCGGGCTTGGGTTATCTGAAACAGCTTAGTGCACCTCGAATTTTGATGATTAAATTGCTTGGGCTCGTTCTTGGGTTGGTTTTGTTAAGTTGTTTTTGTTTTATCGAAAGTTCGTCGACAGGGAATTAAGAGGGAAAAAAGCGTCAAAGAATAGAGGTACCAGAACATATTCTTGTAGTAGGTGGTAGATAGCCTTTGAGAAGAAAAACTGTATTCTTGAAACCACGAATGCTCATTGGGAACAAAAAAACATTGCTGTAAGTACAAGAAGTGACATGCTCCTATATCTTTGTTAATCATAAGCGAGTTAGCGCAGATTCGCCTGAAGAATTGCAGCACCATGTTTTGATCTAAAATAACCAATGTGGCAGCTTTCAGCCCCGTTATAGTTGAGTCGATTGAATAATCCTTGTAACTTTTCTTTTTTTGATTCAAAATTGTGGATGTGGCTGCCGACTCTAGCTGCCGTGAACAGCTTTAGCATTTTCCAACGGAGGAAATAGTCGTCGCTACTGACACAGCATTTCTAATTGCTTCTTTCCTCGTAGGTGATTGATTTCCTTTAGTTTTTTGCTTCTACCGAGCAAGAGGACCGGACATCAACAAGAGAATGCTCTTTTTGGAATAACAGAGAATAGCAATTTTGAACTTTCTGCTTTCTGCTGAAGGCTATCCTAAATGGATCCGACCCGCGACCTGCCTTTCAAGCGTGAATAGGAAGATACCCGGAGTATTTTAAAGATGAGGTTTGTAATTCATGGGACTAAGAAAGATTAAGACCTGAAAATACAAAGCTAGTGTACAAGCATTTCGGCATCAACTAATTGCCTCCCGGACTGGATTAACTTACTTTGTGCTTCACAAAGTACTAAAGTAACAGAATCAGCAGAGTTATATATAGAGAAACTCAAGGGAAAACGAGCGATATATGATTCATGTTAGCTTCTAGGAGAGTTATAGTATGTAAGTGAAAGGTAGAAAGCACATATGAGCAGAGGCTAATTAATGGAAACGTTCAGATTCCTTCTGGGAGTTCAACATGATTTTCTTGTCTTGCCCGCTTTCTCTACGTTGTGAAGTATCCGCGACCTTGAGGCCTTCATTTAAGCTGGCTGATTCACCAGATTGAAGGATCAGGACACTGGGCGCTGTATGAACTGGGACATGCAGCAGAATCATTACATATACAAATAATTTAAGTGTCACAGAATTTCATAGTCACATGAAGCATCTCTCTGTACACCAAAACATGCTTCTGATTGACCAGAAGTTTGTCGGCTCCCTATTTTGGAGCAATTGACGTCAATCTTATCAAAATCAGCCTAAAGATATTCATATTCAGGTTGGACAGATGACACGGTATGCTTATATCTATTCTTTCTCAGGCATGGGTACCTCCAGAGAGCAAGAGACAAGATTTTTATTCCGATGCTCATGCCAATATCACTGAGATTGCTTATTATACAAAAATCTATAATTGCTTGGTATCTCGTCTCTCAAGATCTCCCACATTCTATGAAGATCTCCACATGTTTCAGTCCTGACTTCAAACTGCTGTTCTTGATGGTAATTTAAAACTCAAACAGCACTATATTTAAACTTTGATTAATTTCTAGAGATTTGGGTTTTCCCAAGTTTTTATGAAGGATGGTATGCTGCTGTCGATCTATGTTTTGCATTTTTATTCTGTTGTGATATTTTTCTGCATTTATTTATGATTTTTCTATCTTTTTTCTGGGTTTTTCTGGCTTTTTCCAATCCTCTGCTGCCTTGTACATGTTCTGCCAACAATGGCAACTATGGGTGTTTATCAGTCGTGTGTACCCGCGACTTATGCATGAGGTGCTGATACCGGTTACAGGATACACCCATATTGACGTGAAGCAGACAGCCACACGCTTTGGAAACAGGTCAGCAAAAGCAATTACATCACGGTTAGATAAACTTCTATTACATATTAGAGAATAGCTGAGAAGCAGAAGATCATATTGGTTGCATTGAGGCATTTATACGTTTCGATTTCCCCATGTCACAATTAGCTGGATGTCAGGGTGTCTCAGGAGGGTTGAACCTTCATTGCGGTACCATGCTTTCCAGCAGCTTACCAAAGCATACTCAGTAAGCACCCTTCATGGATCTAAGGCACAATTCAAGACATTGAAACTGAAGATACCGATTGTCACAACAAACAAGAGCTCAGATGTTGACGTGGAGCCCAAAGGAGAGCAGCAAACACTGCCTGATCTTCACCAGCTTGAGTCGATCCAGAAGTTTCTGGACATATCTCCCCCTCCTGGTACATCAGCGGGTGGGGGAAGGGGTATTGGGCGAAAAGCTTTACGCGATTATACCACTATTTCTGGCGAACCAAAGCAGGCTCCGTCAATAGCCTCGGCCAACATCCCTACTCGAGACAACATTCTTCCATATAATGGTTTTCCCACGGAGCTGGTTACGCCTTTCATAGCGTATAATCATATTATGGCGGGTGAGTCACCTAATACTTCAAACTTGGACACTTCAAGGACCTCACATGCGGATTGCCCTCGGCTTTCGGTGACGGCTCTATTAACAGATTCATGGTGTGAATTGAGGGAGTTCTACAAACTGTACGTTTCCGAGAGTGTACGTAAGGTGACGGCACCTATGTTGAGAGGCAGAGTAGAACACGAGAAGCTTGAGAGTAAATCGCATCCATCGCAGCAGGTCACAATAGCGCTACCCAAAGAAGTTTCAGTAGATGATGTGGGAGTTGAACAAGTGCCAGAATGGGCTCTTGGGACTATCACAGTCTCAATTGAGGATAATGATCCGGCAGAAAATCGGCTGCTGACATCGATGGTGAAGGATTCGGTTGCAAGCATTATAGAACAACAAAGAAAGGCTCTTCCACAATCACGACTCATTGAGCCTATTGTTTCTCCGGTCTCCTCAGATATGTCTTTCCTGCGGTATGTTAAAGGCAGAGAGAACTTGCTGAGGTATCTGTCCAGAGAAAGCTTGACACCCATAGAGAGCGCTGCGTTTAATTGGTCCAAAAACATACGACGTCTATGTTCGTTACTTATAAAGGGAGAAGCACGTGAACTTCTCATCCATTCTTTTTATCGGCCATCAGAAGACTCGCTGATTTCATCTAAACTTTTGGCTGGGGAAAAGACATTCCAAACAGAGGATATCTTGGTAAGCGGAGTGATCGACCAGATCAGACTAGTCAGTCTGGTTTTTGGACGGCCACAACTGGTCTCCTTGTTTCATGAAACTGCTGTATCATCGCAAGATGTCAGTGATCTCCGCTTCATCATTGATTCGGCAAGCAAAGTGACACCACAGCAAGATGTAAAACTAGAGATACGAGATGTGAAAACTCGCAGATCAAGAACAGTTCCCATACAACCTCGTGTTCTGCAAGGATCCAAACACCAGGTATTTTTATATAGGGCTTTCCTTGGCCTTATGGCGTGTGAATCATCACCCGTTGAAGAATTTCCAGGTGAGTTTGCATATCATATGATGGTGGAGAATGCCGAAAGACGTCAACTGGATGTTGATGAGCCCCTCCCCCCTGAGCTGACTCTGGCATTGGCGATTAATAACCCTTATTTGACTGGAGATTTGCAGAGATTAAGATGGGGCCTCGAGTTTGGATTTGAGCCGTTGGATAAAGATTTTGCTTCACCAACGGCACCCCACCTAAAGCCATATGACATGAGCTTCATGGCACCACTCAAGGAGGAAGAAGAGTCTCTTGGGCATAATTTGACCTCCAAGATCGATCGTGGGCTTCTTGCGCCATGGCAGAAACCATTGACTCTACGTGTTCTGGCGGCACGAATGGGACAGCTGGTGGCTCTTTTGAGGCCCTACCTTTCGGAAAGGTGCTCCGTTGAGTATCGGTGTCGTGGTGATCCCTTTGCATTGACCTTCTACGAGTATGATGGTGAAGAAACGCTACGCCACTTGAAGTCCCGGATGTCGTTCTGGATGGGTACAAGGCCGCCGCAACCTGTTGATGCGCAGGAGGTGTCCACGTATTGTATGTACTGTGAATTCAAAAATAACTGTGGATGGTTCTTAGAACACAAGAGAGGCCGAGAATAAATACGGTTAGACAATAGGTTCATGCACTACACACAAGTCATGGATATATAGTGTAACAATAACCTTCACTGAATAGCTTTATCATTAATTCATGTAATTCATGCAACTCATTACCCAAATAAGTCAAGTACCAAAATCGAAAAACCAATCCAAACATCCAAATGAACAGTAAAGTCCATGTATATACTTTCACTTCATTTTAGTAGCACTCTTTGGAATAACCCCACTGGGCATCCTTTTGCCATACTTCTTCCTAGACAGCCAGTTTCCCAACCTGTAGAGTCTTTCCCTGCGAGTTTTCAACACTCTATCTTCTACAGTATCATTTAATTCGCCTTTCATTTCTCTCTTGGCTAAAGCCATTCTCTCCTTGGCATCATTGCGCAAATTGGTGTTGCTGGGTGAGCGGCGACTTGTAGTAGAGGTGGAAGTGGCAGGAAAGCTGGCATTAGTGGAGGCGCCTTCGCCACTATACAGTGCGGATACTCCATTAGAAGAAAGAGTATCACGATCATGGAGAGGATCAGAGTCAGTGAGGATATCGCTATCTTCACCGTTTTCTTCCCTACCGTTATACTCATTGCTTCTTCTAGAGGTGTCACCGCCTGTTTCGCGAATAGGAGAATCCGAGTTGGTGGTATCCGGATCTTGAGCACCCCAGTCGTAATTTGGAGCGTCCCAATCGTATGTGGTTCTCCTTCTCTGTAGCCTTCCTGGGACTGGCAAAGAACCGTAGTATGCTGCCGTGGGGCTAGAAAAATCTACATTAGCAAGCATCTCCCTCGCCGATCTAATTCGTTCACCTAAAATGTCCACATTTCTAACATCAAACGCATTAAACGTAGGGCGGGAATCACTGTTGGTAGGGGAACGTGGCCACCAAAATGTGCCTGGAAAATCAGAGCTTGACCTTTCAGCTGGGGGATGTTGCAAATCATCCGGCCGCTGATCATCAGCCCTGGGTTGAGGATAACTTGGGTGTCTCAAATTCCATGAGGCATCTCTTGATGTGTCATTTACCAAAATGTCAGATAACCCAATATGGCTTCTATTGGCGAGTGGTGGCGGGTTGGGGGCAGCGCGCCTCCTCCTATAGAGAGCGCCTCTTCTAACAGGTGTAGGTAGGCGCTGGTACTCCTCTGTATCATGGCTAACTCTATCACCATCAACTATCAGCAGATTATCACGAGGAGAGACGATATGGAGCATTGCACGCTGGCTGGCTTGCCAATCATCGCTAGGATGGGATCTGCGGAAATCGCTTTGTGAACTTCTCTGGTTGCTTCTCTGGGTGCTCCTTTGAGTGTTGGAACGATAATTGCTCCACTCGTCATTGGTGGGATCATCAATAAGCGAAGGTAGCCGTCTTGCCCCAATAGAACCAGTTGGTAGGGAACGGGTGGGATCTGCAGGAGCTGGATGCGGGGCTATGCTGGATGTGGATCTTGAAACATATGGAGGAGGATCAAGCAGCATAGAAGTTGTGTTGGAAAGACCTTGTTGGTGGTGTGAGGTGTTGTCTGTGGAGTTTTGTTGGAGTTGTGATTGCTGAAGATGTGAGAAAGTGACTCCTCTCGAATGAGTGGTTGTGTCTTCTTCCACTTCACTGGAGGGGTATACATAGGCGCCATTTTCAGATATCCTTACCCTCTTGTGCTTATGCTCATCGTCATCAAATGTGAGGCCCATAGTGACGAGCACAACCAGAGAGAAGTAGAGTGGGTGGAGGTGTATGGCGGCGCGGACTGTATGTGTGGGGTGCGTGACGAGTGGAACGGACAGCTATAGAGACGTCGTGGGATGACTTGGAGTGCAACTCATCAAACATGTATTCTGTGATTTCTTCAGCTAGTTTGTTACAGCCAAAGCGCACAAACGGTGTCTCAGCCACCACAAATGTGCCATTATCTTGTTTATTCTGACATCTCTGTTTGTGATGCGGGCAAGTATGGGGCAGCAGGGGTTATATGGCATGCATGTGCCATGCGTGCAGGAACCAAGCAGTGAGTGCATCTAGCAGTGCACCAAAATATTAGCGTGGAGAGTTCTATAGGGAACTGAATGTCTATATTTACTTGACGTAAGCAGGTGGGGGGGAAAAGAGATAGGAAAGTGGAGCACAGCGAGGAGCAGAGAGCACAGCGAGGAACAAAGTAGCCGACAACAGTAGGTAGCAAGGAAGAGAGACAGCAGCAAAATGGCAGGTAGGTAGCAGGAAGAGGGAAGTAGATGATGCCTCATGGATGAATAGTGTATGTACTACTGGGAGTGTGGTTGCGTGGATGTGTGGTTGCGTGGAGGTGTGGTTGCGTGGAGGAATGGTTGCGCGGTCGTGTGGGCATGTATGGCTATGTCTATGTGGGCATACACTGCTGAAATAGTTAGGTACACGAACGAGTGGAGTAAAAGTGATGGCAATATGTTCCGTGCCTCTTGTTATAGATACTACTGTGTATAGTTAGTATAGTTAGTATATGGTTGAAATAATTATCCAAAGAGAAAGAGCGAAAATTATTAATATTGTCTGTTACCAGGTGTTACATTTATTAGTATATGACGGTGAAAAAAAAACGCTGTGGATTTTATATTTTGTGTACAAGTTTCGGATAATGATGGATTCCCATAATTTTAATTTACAATTCATAATCCTGAGCATTCTGAATTTAGACAAATGTAAGGCGCTGAATGGTTTGAAGAATTTTTGAAGGAAAAATAGCTTGTGCCCTAGTGAGGAGATCTCAGTTGTATGATATTCATCTCCACAGCATTTACCTCCACAATGCTCCTCTTTTCTCCCTGGCACAAATATAAGCGTCTCCTCCTCAAGGCGTACCCTTTTAGTTCCCTTATCGAGGCAGCACCTCATCTCCCCACTCTTTGAGTATGCTGGCCATCTTAGGCGCCATCTTAGGCAATGCACATCACAGCCACCCTATGTGAACCCGCAAAACCCTAACCTCACAGTGTGTCCCACCCAAGTTATCCCAAATTGTCCCAAACTGTTCTCACACGATGAGAAAATTTCCTCAGTACGCTCGGCCTGCCCTGCTGCGCGCTTGTTGTATATAAACAGGAACAAGACGTTTCCAATTGATAGGTTTAAGCTCTTTTCTCTATGATACGACGCCTCCCATTCACTGCACCATCCGTTTTCTATGGATGATTGGAGGGGAAAGGGATGCAAGAGTGAACATCGAACACGACCTCACACCGGGTACTGTTGAACACATTGTGTTCCCCAAGCAATAGCTGGTAACTGCGTTTTTGATACATTATTAGGGAGATGGCTAGATTTTTTAACTTGTTGTGGGAGCTTGTAGATGGCAGTGCGTAGTATATATACATAGCCTTTTTTTTAGCGAGGCTCTCCGCTCGCTCGTTTCCTCATAAACGATTGCTACTGCTACTGGTATCATATCTGCGCAAACACCGTTTGGACAACCTCCTGTGTGTACTTCAGGGTACAATCATTCATCCTATATATACCCTTCCTAAAATGAGTTGCCTTTCAACACTCGTTCTACTCATTGTGTTCTACTCATTATATTTATGTTCTTCTCTACATGTAAAACTTTGTAACTAACTTTTGATTAGATCTATTAGCATTATGGTACATAATGGCGGAAACACCAGCCGTGGCGCAGGAGAGGGTGGGACTCCTGTAAGAATAAATATAAACTAGAAACTATAATAATAATGAGAATAATAATAATACCAAGTACTCCATGAAAACCAATTAATTTTGTATTGATGTATCACCCTCTACATCAAAAGCACACCCGCAACCAACACACCAATGACTCCTGATGCAACACTCTTCATGCTGGCTGCCACATTCTCTGTAGCGGTCACCACAGCTGGAATGGAGTAGTTACCAGAAGAAGAAGATGAAACACTAGTCACAATGTGTGGTGCTGGAACGTATGTGGTCAACACCACAGAGTAGCCGGAAATCACGCTCGTGTAAGTAGTGGCACTCACCTCGGGTGTACCCTCAATGACTGGCGAAACCGTCTGTACTTCAACAACTGGGACAGTTGTGTCACTTGCAGCGGCAACAGAGGTCGAAGGAGCGGACGACTCAACCGCTGGGAAAATCGTCGATGTCTGCTTCACTGGGCAATAGGTCTGTATCACCGTCTCAACACCGTAGATCGTAGTGGTGAGCTTGGAAACGATATCTGTCTCTGTGACGACAGTTGAAGAGCCGCTCACCGTGGTGGTGTAGGATGTGATTATGCCAGTGGCTGTGGTAGTTGAGCAGCTACCGCTCTCGCATTCTGTGAGTGTCACAACGACACGGTCGTCCTGAGCAGCCACACCAGCAGCAGTTGGCGTTGGTGTGGGTTGACCACTCACTGGGCAGTAGGTGGTGATTACAGTGACCACACCGTTGATAGTGGTTGTGTAAGAAGATACCACTGCAGCATTGGTGACGGTTGAGCATTTACCACCAGAACATGAGGTTGTGGTGAAGGTGGTTGTGTATCCTGGATCAGCAGATGTTGGGGTAGCGATTGGAATGTAAGTCGTAATGACAGTAGTCTTACCTCCAATAACAGTAGTGTACGAAGAGGCGAGCTCTTCAGTAGTCCAAACAGAGCACGATCCGGATTCACAGCTGCTTACGGTGACAACAACAGTTGGGTCAACGGTCACAGTGGAGTCAGCTGGTGGGTCAGTGGCGACCGGAACCAAACTAGTAACCACAGTCTCTTTGCCGTCAACACTGGAGGTGTAGTACTCCAGCTGTTCAACTTCGGTCCAAGTTGAGCACGAGTTGTTGCCGTAACATGAAGTGGTTGTGAATGTAGTATACTGTGGATCTCCACCGCCAACGGAAGATGAGATTGGAATGTATGTAGTGATCACGGTAGTTTTACCTCCGATTGTGGTTGTGTAGGAAGTGGCAAGCTCCTGGGTTACCCAAGTGCTGCAGCCAGCATCGGAGCAAGAGGTGAGCGTCACATCGACAGTTGGGTCAACAGTGATAGTTGAATCAATATTAGAAGAGGAGGGTGTTGTTGTGGTTGTTGGTGCAGGCGCCAATCTTTCATCTGGGCCACGGCCCGGAGTAGAGGTTGTGGCACCTGAACCTGTGAGTGGAATCGTTGTAGCAACTTGAGACTCCCCAGCGATACCCGAAGCACCAACAGAGCCCACGATATCAGTTGATGCCCAGGTTGAACATGAAGATCCATCGCACGATGTGTACTCGAGTGTTGTTGTGTAATAATCGGAGAGTGTAATTGTTCCATCCACAACTGTAGTAGCCTCCGGTGTGATGGTGATATCCACATAACTGACATTGCCACTACTGCTCAAACCTCTGGTAGTGGAGTATATCGTGCTGGTAGACGACACAGTCACTGACACATCGGTTGTACAGGATGATGACACAGCAGATGAGCTTCCAAAAAGACTGTTTGCGTCAGCATCAACAGACGAGATTCCACTGGACGAAGCGGCAGAGGAACTAGAGGCCGATGCTGGCCCTAAGCCTGACGATCCAGCAGAGGCATATGTTGATGATGAGGGTAACAGCGACGATGGGGAAGAAGAAGCGTATGATGATGATGGTGCTGATGAAGTTGTGTTCCAAAACCTAGCAGAAGATGGGAAAGCTGCTGCTGCTGCTGGAGCCAACAGCATCGGAACACTTAGCAACACATTTGAAGTCTTCATCTTCAGAGGAAGCGTATGGATGGTGCGTAAAGTTGTCGAGAGGGGGAGGAGGAAGAAGGGAACAAACAAAGGAGTTTTGCAACATTCCTCTCTCGAACGGGGCACCCACCATCATTATATATCATTTAGTTTTCCAAAATCTTGATCTCCGCGGATCAACTGCAGGGAGGCTGAACTTTGATCCTGCTGCAAGTTGCCAGATCGGGTTTAATTGTCTCGTTGATCTAGCTGATCTCAATGCGGGGACTTTATTTTTAGTCCAAAATCTCGACATTCGCTGCATGGCGTTATGCACGTGAAGCGATGGCTGGTTTTTCCTCTCCACTACAACGGCGACCGGAAACCAGCCAACCCCCTTTTGGTGCATATCCGTGCATCAAAATTGCTGAGAAGGTTGTTAATTGTCGGTTGATACACTACTGATCATAGATAAGATGGCTGGTTACTTCTATTTTAGGATATATGCATGTCTGGCGATGAGATGCCAAAGCAGACGCTGCAACGCTGCACGAGGATTAGGCTATCTCGTTTAGAGATGAATCGACAGTGATGAGCATCATTTGGGTGTTCGTTGCTGCCAGAATCATTAGATCAAAGTATAATGGATGGTACCCAATGGTCACAGGTGCGTCAAGTTTGCATGTTAAACTTGTGGCCATTGACCAATCAGTGGCCCCAGTCATACCAGCCTCGGCTAGCGTCGTGCATGTTGACAATGCGAGGAAAACGGCAGCTACGTTAGAGGAAGCAGATAAGCCAACTATCTAATCCCTCGCTTCTGCGAGAAGCAGCAGATCATCACGGGATTCTCTTCGCCTAGCTCGTTTAGGGGGTGTGCAGGGCATTGTTAAACTTCATTTGGTGTGCATTTCCACACCTGTCTGGTGCTATTGCCATGAGGCCATTACCGCCATCGGTGACCGTGCGGCGATGAATGACCTGAAGAAAATAAAAAATAATAAAAAACGCTGTTGCCACAAAAGTTGGGTACTAGATCAATTCCTAGTTTTTTCAGTGTGAAGGATTATAATAATTACTGTTTATGAGATGCCACAACTCAGGAGTCTATATAGTATATTAATTCTATCTACCTATCAAACAATAAATCATCCTCGCTCCATTCATCTTCAAACTCCTCCTCCTCAACGCTTCCATCATCATCACTGTCATCATCAGAGTAACCGTCGGAGTACACATCAAGGACAAACTCATCGTCATCGTCCTCCAAATCAAGGTTCAACATATTCTCACCCTTGGCCTGAGAATTAGCCGGAACAACGTAGCCGCCTTCGATGTTACAATTAAACAATTTACTCTTTTGAGAAACCACACTTTTGGTGCCCACAACGCAGTTCTCAAGCTGCACGTCATCCTCCAAAACCGCTCCGTCCAAAATGGTGCAGCCGGTTAGTCTGCACCTCTTGCCGATCTTACAGTTGGCACCCACAACACTCCTCTTGACGCTAGTGCGCTCTCCCAATGTGGTATCGACACCCACTATGGAGTCCGCGCCAACGGTAGCCGCACCCTTCTCCTTTGGAGCCTGGGGCGCACCTGTTGAGTTGCGGGCCTGCAGCTTGAGGAAGTGTCTATTGGCCTCTACGTACATCGAGAGGTTATTACAACGGGCAAAGACGCACTCTTGAGGGAGGATGAACAGGCCGACTGTTTCCTTGTCCTCGCGGTGTTTCCATGATCTGCGAGCCAGGTCCCTTGCTATTTGGGAAAAAGATTTACCTGCAATGGGGAGGTGTTCCGATTCAGCAACGTGTAGCAGGCGTCTCTCGCAAAAGTATATAAACGAGTCCAACAGCTTGGACGATACGCTTGCGTTTGGATACCTCCAAAGCATTTGTGTGCGCACCTGAAGAGCCTTGGTGAGGGCAACGCTCTGCTTGCTGTAGAGGTCCAGCAGGCACTCCCTGCTATTGTCCTCCTTCTGCATGGAATAAATGGTGTAGCCTGCCTTGAGTGCCTTCTTGTCGACATTCTCAAACGAGTTGTGGTAACGCACGCTGAGCGCAATGTCTGTGTCTCCCCTGTCACGGTAAGCCTCAATTAACACTTGGGGGGGCAGGTCAGTGATGAAATCACACGGCATAATTACAAAGTCGCTGGTGATCCTTTCTTTGAGCTGGGAAACCACCTCTCCTGTGGAGTGTGCTCCTTCCAAGGTTATCGTTTCTATGGTGCTGGATCTGACAATCTCTGGGTTTCTGCGTGATTTGAAGTCATTCACGATATTTGTCACGGTTTCGGTGGATTGCTCATCACCAACAACAACCGTCACTGCTTTGAAGGGTGCTTGATCACACCACGAGAGCACATAGTCGAGCATTGGCTTATTGGCAACAGGCAGTGCTGCTTTGGGAATACCTCCAGGACGGGTATGGGAAAAGGGTTCAAGAGAAGCGCCTTTTCCACAGCAGATTATAGCATGGAATTCCATTATGAGTGTATTCGTATGAACTATATTTGGTGTTTTATGTCTCTCTTATATATGCGTAGAGTGGATTATAGGTCAATGTTGTGCTGGTGTGTCAGTTTTCCTCTTCCTCTTGAAAGTCCTACTCTATTGGTAGCGTGTAATCTCGTTGGTCAGTGTTATAAATGTCCCAACATAAATGCACTTTCACAACTACATCCAACTATATTTCCGACTATTCTCCAACTAACCCTTTTGAGCGGGTCACCACTCTTTCATCCAAAAAAAAAGATTACTCTATACGGGATGAGCTTTTCATAGTGAGGACACGACCAATGAGGTGGTGTGGGGGATGGGGGAGGGCAGAAGGGGAAGAGCAAGAAGAAGAGGAAGAGCAAGAAGAAGATTGGTTAAGGAATAAATAAATGTACATGTAAATATACATTGAATATATATTATTATTATAGAGTGGCTATTTTCAATTATTATAATTTGTTCACCACTGATTGGGTTCCATATCATCGATTGGTGAAAGATGATTCTAGCTTTTCTGCCAAATTGAGTGTCATTTAAGTATGTGTTTTTTTAAGTATGTGCCTTTTAAATATGGGCCATTTAACCCCGACTGTATTTAACTAGATGGTGTATACATTCATCGATACAATTAATTTAAACCGTACTATATGCAATCCATATTTTCGTGCTCCTATTTGACCTTATATTACTATGAACGTAATACCTTATATATACAATACTCCATACATTCACACCAGACATTCCCACACGCTAACCAAACACCCTCAGCGCAAGTTGATTCTCACATAGTGTAGTATACTTTGTAGTCCAAGCACTTGAGCCTTATAAGCTCAGCCTTATAAGCCTTTGTGTCTTATTGGGATCTCACACTACCAGCTTCACCTCATCCACACTACCAGCTTCACCTCATCCCCTCCTGCCACTTGTACTACTCTCGTTACCCGTACCACTACCGGGTAACGTGTTGCCACTTGGTGGTAGCCACACTATGGGATACTGGCGGCGCTCATGACAAGTAACAGGCAAAGGGAACGAGGTGTACCCCAAAGAGGAGTAACTAAGTAACCACAAGCATTAAAAAAGGACACCATTAAATAAACAACGTTAAGCAACAATTGAATGGTTGGCCTCTTGACTAGGTGACTGATAGTTATATTTGCATTCTTGTTTTGTTGATTCGTAATACAGAGAGATCATTGACTATCATTGATAATCACTGACAATTATTGATAACCACCGACGTTCACTGAATATCACTCACTGCATATTACTGACAATTATTGGCGTTCACTGAATACCATTGACGATAATTGACAGTACACACACATAAAGGACTTATTAAACATGTCAAGTGAAAATGATCCGCTGTTGGCGGCCCTTAATGCTGAAGAGCCAGTTGAGGGGGCCCCCGCTGACAACTCCACTACGAATGCGCCCGCCGTCGCTGCCGCACCAATTGATGAGGAAAGAGAGCGGGCATTGACACAATTCAAAAATAAATTGATTGAACACCGTCAATGGGAGTCACGTCTTAAAGAGCTCCGCATGAGTATTCGTGGGCTCGAGAAAGAGTTCCAGAAAACAGAGGACGATATCAAGGCACTACAGAGCATTGGACAGGTAATCGGAGAGATCCTCAAGCAGCTGGATGAAGAGAGATTCATCGTTAAGGCGTCGTCTGGACCAAGGTACATTGTCACCTGCCGTTCAACAATCAAGAAGGAGAAACTGAAGCAGGGAGTGCGTGTTGCTTTGGACATGACGACGCTTACGATTATGCGTATTCTACCCCGTGAGGTTGACCCCTTGGTGTACAACATGACTACATTTGAGCCAGGCGAGATGTCTTTTGGCGGAATTGGTGGTTTGACAGAGCAGATCAGAGAGCTCAGAGAGGTCATTGAGTTGCCATTGAAGAATCCAGAGTTGTTTATACGTGTTGGTATCAAGCCCCCTAAGGGTGTCCTGCTATATGGTCCACCGGGTACAGGTAAGACGCTGCTGGCAAAGGCAGTGGCGGCTACGATTGGCGCCAACTTTATCTTTTCGCCCGCATCTGCCATTGTGGACAAGTACATTGGAGAGAGTGCGCGTCTTGTTAGGGAGATGTTTGCATATGCCAAGGAGCACGAGCCATGCATTATCTTTATGGATGAGGTGGATGCGATTGGTGGGCGTAGGTTTTCAGAAGGAACCTCCGCAGACAGAGAGATCCAACGTACGCTGATGGAGCTGCTCAACCAGATGGATGGATTCGACTACTTGGGACAGACCAAAGTGATCATGGCTACCAACAGGCCAGACACGTTGGACCCAGCGCTGCTTCGTGCGGGACGTTTGGATCGTAAGATTGAGATTCCATTGCCAAACGAGGCTGGAAGGCTGGAGGTGTTCAAGATCCATACGGCAAAGGTGAGGAAGCACGGTGAGTTTGATTTTGAGGCAGCTGTTAAGATGAGCGATGGGTTCAACGGTGCGGATATCCGTAATGTGGTTACCGAGGCTGGCTTTTTGGCCATCAGAGAGGAGAGGGATTTTATAGTGCAGGCGGATTTGATGAAGGCTGTGAGGAAAGTTTCCGAGTCCAAGAAGCTGGAGGGGAAATTAGAGTATGAGAAGTTGTGAGAACATAATATATGATTAGATTCTGAATAAAGAGTGAAGTCAACAGGTAGTTAGAGTATGGTAAATTATGGACAATTAGTATGGCAGATTGTGGCTATGTGTTAACTGAACAAGAACACAAGGCAGACGAGGCTGGGAGAGTGGAAAAGAGTGGAAAAGAGTGCAGGAATGGGAACAAGCAAGGGGATGACAAGAGAACAAGAAAGGGGATGACAAGAGAACAAGAAAGAACAAGACACGTCAGACCAGTCAGAGTGGAAAAGGGTGAAGGAATAGAATGGTGAACAAGACAAGTCAGACAAGTTTACCCCTAATTTTTCAGAAAAAAACTCACGATAAACACTTTATTCCTATATAGATTCTATTTACATCAGGGTCCTCCGGTGCTCATTTATTGGACACCTTCTCCAAGTACTTGAGCATATGCTTGTTGGTAATTCCGTTCAAATGCTCTGCAACTCTCTTGCCAATCAAGTGCTGTGTCTCTGCCGACATCTCCACGAGCTGCTTGCTTCTAATCTCCTGCCTCTCCTTGAAGAAAGCCTTCTTTGTCTCTGAGAATGGCATTTGTGGGGGAGTGAGCCTCTTCACGTCAGAGGCACTCAGCACCTTCTTCTTGTTTTTAGCACCCGAGCTCCTCTTGGCCAATGGGTCACGCAACGACCTGAATGCCTCTTTGGGCACATCCCTGTACACAATGGAGGTGGGGAAATACGTACGCTCCAAGGCAGCCTCCTGGGTGGTGCAAAAGGCATCGTCCTCAATGGCGGCCGGTCTGGGCCATGGAATGCTAATGTGCTCTTGGTTTTTGATACACCTGTAGGGAAGCATCTTTTTGTAATCCTCGTCCCAGTAGCTTCCCCTCATCACGACGTCGTTTGCGGCAATATCCGACTCTGTGTTTGTGGCCTCATCGTGCATAGTACCCACCAGCTTAATCATATGCTTGCTAACCACCTTTGGGTAGTCAATCACATGCGAGGGCTGCGACTGCTGCCAGTACTGCGGGGGGACTACGCTCTTCTTTGTGGGGCCATCTTCGAGATAGAACCCGTTGGAGGGCTGGTGCAGCCTGGCAATTTTGGTGACTGTTCCCTTGAAGGGGCCCTTAGTGATCAGCACACGATCGCCAACAGCAAACTTCCACTCCGCCATTGTTTTGTGCTGCCTTTCCTCGGGGAGGGCAGGGCGGTCTGAACGGATAGCTGGGATTTGTGATTTTTCAGTCAACTGCTCAAACATCTTGCGAAGTGGGAACGAAAACCTTTCGAGATTCGCTCCGTATCTTTTGGATGCCGAATGTAATGTGACGGACATATTGTATACACTTGTGAGTTAATGTGTGGTGAATACGATGTGGTTAATACAATGTCGTCACTGTGCTTTGGCAACTATGCTTTGGTAACTATGCTTTGGCAACTACGCTTTGGCGAAGCTTTGGCGAAGCTTTAGCTCTGAATGGTGTAGCTGAATGGTGTAGCTGAATGGTGCCTGAGGATACTACAGCAAAGTACCCTATAGTAGTATATGGCCAAAAAAAAACGACTGATATATTTACAGAACCCAGAATGATATAGTGATGGTCAGCCACTATACAAGATATTCACCTATATATCACCATCAGCACACTATATCTGTATGGCCGTCATGTCATTTGACACCCTTGATTTTTCACTCTCGAAAATTGGGTAGTGCAGCAGTGTGAAAGCCGGTACGTGTAATTACCAGCTATAACCACCAGCTTGGCCAATCAGTTATAAACCAAGACCAATCACCTCCAGATAAGGAGGTTAGACACACCAGCACATTACTATATTTAATATTGATATGATCAATAGTTAATGTATATTATATATTTAATATTGATATGTCAATAGTCGATGTATATTACTATATTTAATATTCATATGTCAATAGTTGATGTATATTATATATTTGGTATTGATATGATCAATAGTTAATGTATACTACTACATTTATTTCCATGTGATCAATAGTCAATGTATATTAAAATATTTATACTATATAACTTGTCTATTTCATAATCTATTGACACATATTAATTCTCAGTACAAATATTGATAAACTCCTCCTCATTGACTAGTGGTTGTTAGTAGAAGGTCACATCGTCATTATAATAACTCAGGCGCAATAAATCACTTTTATACTCACTTTCTCCATCTTCATCCAGGTCAAATTCGTCAATCATTGCTCTCAACTCATCATCGGTGAGGTTCTCACCCAGTTCTTTAGCCACTCTGCGCAAGTTTCGCAAGCTAAGTGTGTTAGTTATTGATACCACTTGTCCAAACCATCATAGAGTGTTTTAAACCATCTGCTTACCTAATTTTTCCTGTGTTATCATCATCAAATAACTTGAAAGCACGGCGAATTTCATCCAATGGATCTCTTTGAACAATTTTTTCGCCAACTATTTGTTAGTAAGAGCATACTAGGCAGCTTCCCATTAGGGAACCCCATTAGGCAAATCGCCCATTAGGCAATTCCCCATTAGGGAACCCCATTAGGCATTACCCAAAATGGAAGTCATTCAAATAGTAAAATTTACTCACCAACTCTGTAGAAATCATCATAACTGATCAATTTCCTATTATCGGTATCATACTCATGTATTATGTCCAATACTTCTCTCTTTGTCATATCGAACCCCAACGCTCTAAGGGCAACTTTTAACTCGTGGTAGTCAAGAAACCCATCGTTATTCATATCAAACAGCGAGAACTATTGTGTTAATATGGTGAATGCTATCGCCACACAGTGCAAGATTCTACACATAGTGTATATAGTATACCAACAATACACAGCATGCAATACGTGTACTTACAGCCTCTCTGATTTCTTGCTTTTGCTCATTCAACAGCTCCACCTTCATTTGCCTCGATTTGGTGATTGACGTTGTCATTTTCAGCGTATAGTGAATGGAATATATAAAGCAGTGTGGTGAGTCTTCGCAGTGAGTCTTCGCAGTGAGTCTTCGCAGTGAGTCTTGGTGTGGTGAAGCTCAGTATGGTGAAGCTCAGTATGGTGAAGCTCAGTGTGGTGAGTCCTAGTGTGGTGCACGTGATGTGATATAGACGACAAACTCTTAGTATGGTCCCTGTAATGTGATCTGGTACAGTTCAGCTATTATCAGCTGTAATTTGCCGGATTGAACAAAGTATCGATTATTATTGTTAGTTCGCACAGCATTAAACTCTGCGGGGGAAAAAGACGCGTCTGGCCACGCTGTCATTCAACGTGTCACTAAAAATATATAGAGAGACGGGATATACCATATATCTCTACTATGTTGTATATTTTTAATAAAATATATATGAAATAGTTTTCACTGATCTTGTTGCTCTATAAGGGGGTTTTCGCTCTATCCTTGAACTCGTGAGCGTTTCCCAATTGGTACGGTGTGTGTCTCACTCCATAACCTACACCACCTGTATACTACATAGTGTATATGGGGTATTCACACACTCCACGGCAATTTCACACACAATTTCATACACTCCATTGCAATTTCACATACTCCACGGCAATTACAGAACAAGCCAACAGCAATTGTTAGAGACTACTCCCATCTTCCCTCTGTCATTCCATCTTCCCTCTGTCACTCCATCTTCCCTCTGTTGTTCCCACACCTTATCTCCGACCAACTCCGAGACACATTCAACATATAAAAATCACTGCTATGGCAAGTGATCCCATAACGAAAGTCACTAGTCGAATAACGACATTTATTCACTTTTCTCTTGTAAAGTAATTCCCACTGATCGCCAATTTAGGAAATGTTACCCAATTAGGCAATCATAACATCACACTCTCTAAGATACAGCCACTTTATACTTACCTTCACCCCTATTATACCATGGTCACTATAGGCGACTCTGTAACTGTAAAGGGACAACCTGGCATTGTTCGTTTCGTAGGAGAAACAGAATTTGCAGAAGGAGAATGGGTTGGAATCGAACTAAACGATCCAAACGGCAAGAATGATGGGTCAATTGATGGAGTCGAGTATTTTGAGTGTAGTGCCAAAGATGGCCAATTATATGGGATATTTGTGAGGCCCTCCGTGGTGGCGCAAGCTCTGGCCACGTCTGAGGCGGGACCCAGTGAGGGTGCTGACGGCGAACTCAATCCGCTCATTTCGGACAATTCCCGTCTTAGTAGGATCATTTCCAAGCTTCAACTGAAGATGAAATCAATGTATGATGAAATAGAAACGTTTAAGAGTAAGATGACCGAGTTAGAGGCGACAAACATATCCCTGAACGAACAGTTGGAGTACTCCATAGTGGAGAATTCACTGCTGCGGGATGAGAATGAACGCCTTTTGAAGAGTGTAGAGCAATTGCAGGCCAGAAATACCCAATTGAACGATCAGATCGATAAACTGAGTCAGGAGTTGTCCCTCAATAAGGAGCTGGAAGAGGAGCTGGCCAATTCGCTGGATGGAGCCGACTCTTCCCAACTGGCCAGCATTGCAGTAAACAAGAAAAACAAGCTACTCGAGCGGGAAGTGCTTCTTCTGGGCAAGGAATTGGAGAGCAAGAGCAGTTCATTGGCAGAGACAATTGCCAAATTTGGTAATATCACAAAGTGTCTCCATGATAGCGAGGCATCTCTCCAGTCTGCCAACGAGGTGATCTCTCAGTTGACCGTACAATTAGAAACCCTCGGTGACTCTGAGTCAATCATCAATAAGTTGAGCGAGGAAAATGTGCTTTTGCAGGAGAGAATTGCCGAATTGGAGGAGATTCAGGCGCTGGATAGGGATTTGGAGACCAATCGTGCCGAGATTGAGAGAGAGCTAAAGGAGGACGTATCCAAGCTAATGGGAGAATTGGAGGAAGGCTACAAGAAGGTGCATCTATTAGAGAGTAAAAATAAAGTGTTGGAGGGTTCTCTAAAAGAGCTGATCCAAAATACTTTCCATTTGGAAGATACAAAAGTAGATGACGTTGAAGTAGGTGAAAACGTTGAAAGAGGTGGAAACATTGAAAGTAGTCAAATCATCGAAAGTAATCCAAAAACTGAAAGAGGCAAACATGGTGATCAACTTTTTGCTCTAATTAATGAAAACCGTAGACTCACCATAATCAGTATGTTCAATAGTGCAGAAAGGAAAGTTAACCAAAAGAGATTTGAGGTGGTGACATCTGATGAGGATTTCCAACTGGTTAGCCACTGCTATGATCTGTTGAGGGAAAGCGAGTGTTTTGCCTTATTAGCTAACTATATCATTCAACTAAAGGAAGAGGATGATAAAGAAGATGATAAAAAAGCCGATGATAGTGAGGGTATCCACTATTATTACTATCTTTCCAAGGTCTCTTGTGTGTTTGGTGCTCTGTATAATCTGCTTATCTATACGAATACGAGCTCTCCAGCCATCGACCTTGGAATTATCACAGCGCTCATACAAGAGAGCAGCTCAACTAGGGATGAAATGGCAGCTGGAAGAATGTCTCTTGATCGGGTAATTAGCCTCTATGACAGTTTATCACAAGCTGTACAAGTTTTATTCAACAAGTTTCCTCACCAGGAGGGCGAACTCACCACCGTAGTCAATAGAGAGAAGTTGTTATTCTCACTGTCTGTAACCTCTTATGAAGTGGAGTGTTTGCTGTCAGAGTCCAATGTAAAAGAACCCAGTTCAGACACTTTACAATCAAAAGATATTCAACTAAGTAATTGGAAGTTGGATCTGCAGAAAATAAAACAAACTCTCTCTGAAAGGATAGCCACGTTACACCGGTTGAGAGAGGAAAAAAAAGGAGTCCAGCAATGCTTGGAGTTTCCTGTTTTGGGTATCTTTGACACCTCTTCGAATAGTGGAAAAGGTGATGAAATAGACAACTTTATAAGATCGATAGTACCTGCCTTGGAATCGGCTTTAGAATTTGCCTCTAATGAGATTTGCATTTCGTCGTTGCCTCTACCCGACAAGTTGCGCTGTTTGGCGGAAGAAAAAACTTGGCTGCTAAGTAACCAGAAGCGAGAGATTACTAAACTGAGAGATGAAATCGTATTGTTGTCAAATCAATTCATAGCGAAGGATAAAACGATTGAGGAGCTCAATTTGAAAGTGGGCGTTCTGAACCACAAAGTTGGAGATATTCGCCTTAAGGATGAAGCACTCGTTGATCTGAAAGGTAAAATCCAGACGCTACAAGCAGATAACGGCGCATTGCTCAAATCTCTTGACGAGTGTAAAGAAGCTAACAAAGTGTTGAGTGTGCAGCTCAACGAGGTTAGGCATAATAACTGTTTGTATGGTAATTTCAATAACGTATACGAAGAGAAGGAGTTTGTAGAGAAAGCAGAGCTGATTGACGAGGTTTATTCGTTGAGAAATACTGTGGAAAAGATGGCCCAGGAGAGGAGAGGTGTGTGTGGTGTTGAAGGGCAGCCCTGGTTGATGGAGGATATACCCAGCTTGCACATGTTTGGTAGGGTAAATGGAGAAAACACCAGTGCCCATGTGAGGGAACTGGGAAGAGTCTTGCGGGGTATGAATTCCAAGTATGGTGTGATAGCGCTAAGAGTTGGTGCAGACGGAAGAGAATGGAGGAGAAGAGTTGAGATTCCAAGTTATTATGTAGATGTTATGAAGGAAGAGTATTTACTCTACAAGGGAAGGCGGAATCACAGGAATCACACGAAGCACAGGAGTCACATGGATGGATAATAGGTCGAATGCCTATTCAGATCATTAAAGTATTATGGTTAAAATACGTTAAGATGCTATCGTTAAAATGCTATTATTAAAGTTTATAATTAGTTGTAGCGAGAAAATATTATACATGTCCAAAAAACAATTGTTCAACTGGGTAAAGATGTTTACTCGTAGCTGATGAGCTACCCCATATGGTGTATTTGTCTACGCCGCTTCCGCTTCACTTTATCGATATCCACCCTTGGAAACCACCACTCCAGAAACGCATACAAGAAAATATCCACAACTACGCACAGCACAAAAAGCTTACCTGCCCACAAGCCACATTCATAATACTTGGCTAGCCTTAGCAGTAGCTGCTCGTTTCCCTCACATATATTGTCGTATACACCTTCTGTCCTTTTAGCCACATCCCTCCAGTCATACATACTCTTTATCTCGTCATGGAACGTGGCAGTGTCAATTTTATTGGCCTTCATCAGGTGCGCCGCCTTAACAACCGCATCCACCAAAGAGTCCTCATCAGGGTTGGCAAACAAGGTCATGTGACCAGGCAAAACCTCTGGGATTCCACCCACTTTGGTGGTTACTACAAATAGCCCACAAGAGGCCGCCTCCACCAGCACAGTGCCAAACGCCTCTGTTAGAGAGGCATGTAGGTAGATGTCGCCCTTAACCATTACGTCTCTCACCTGCTCATGCCGTATGGAGCCGATAAGTTGTACTCTATCTTGCAGTTGATACCTCTCTCTCATTTGTTCTATATCGATAAACTTTGGCCCATCGCCAGCAATGAGGAAGTTTATGTATGGTAGCTTTATACAAATACGAGGGATGATTACGGTTAAAAGGTCGGCTCCTTTATTGGGGAACAGTCTTGAAATGACAACTACGGTTAGTTTGCCCGAGCGGGAGGTGCGTGAGGCGGGGTTACGTGAACGAAGATTGTCCGTTTCAGAAGCATAGCGGGAGGGTCCGGTGATATCGGAGATATCGGCGTTAAGCCGCATGCGGCTCTCACCAGTGGGGTTCTCATCAGTGGGATCACCCTCGAGAAGACCCTCCATAGGGAGCCTTGGAGCGAAATCTTCACTCACCACTGCATTTGGAATCACACTGACATTTGCAGGGTCCAAAGAAGCTCTCAAGACGGTGTTCTCCTTACACGTGTGTGAAACACAAATCACGTGGCCCACATCGCTAAGGGTAAACTTCAACAGCTTGTTACCCAATATGGAGCCAACGTCCGCAAACCCAAAAAGGGAATGATCGGTGAAAACAGTTTTGAGCCCCATGGTTCTGGCATGGAAGATTGCCTCATGACACAGGGAGGAGAAGGTCCCGTGGCCGTGCACTATGGCCACCTGTTCTCTCACCAATATATTACGCAGTATTGGAAATGCCGAGAAAACAGTTGGAAAAGTGGACTCTCTGTATAAAACTACAAACGGCACATAGTAAACCTTGACTCCGTTCGTCAGCATGCGTACACCTGTTCTGTCTCCGTAGGCGTGGGTTATGATGATCACGTGATGGCCTCTCTCTATAAGCCGTTGCGAGAGGTGATAGATGTGAAGTTCCACCCCACCGGCTTGGGGGTAAAAGAAGTCTGAAATCATACTGACAGAGACGGTTAGTATAAAACGTTTGACGTGCACTTCAAGTCACCCAATTCTGCTCTACTCACGCAATTGTATATGCCATTTTTCAACGGTGAGCCCGCCTTGGGGTCTATCTAGACGTGGAGCGGGGGTGGGACACACACGCCCAATGAGAACTATTATGGCACAAATGAGGACAATTTGGCAAAGATGAAGAGAATACGAGCTGTTTGGAACACATCCAAGTGTCGGAAATTTCCCTCTCTCGTTGATTTGTACACTCGACTATCTACGTTATATGGTGCCGTACAATTTGTATGGCCCATAGTGATGGAACGGTTTCGAAGTACACGACATTGGTAAGCACACGAAATAGGAGAGGAAACAAAGAAAAGCAATACCACTTATGAGGCTAGTATATGTGAGGAGGAAGAGAATAGGAGCAATTGTTTAGTTTAATGATAGCTGAGTATATATATACAATGCTATGATAAACTCACTACACTGTGACACACCTACTAGCTATGTCTCCGTTGTGGATGGTACATCTACAATCGGTGTTTACTTACTCCCCAATAACCCACCACCTCTAATTAACTTGTCACAACTATAGCACCTTTAAATTCCCCTCCTTCTATTCCCCTCCTTCTATTCCCTTCCTTCTATTCCCTTCCTTCTATTCCCTTTACATTATACACACACAGTTGTATAAGAGTATAATATATTGTAACATGATTACCTAATACATATCATTCAGCTTACATCATTCATAGCGTTCCAGCACAGCCCACTGGTCACCCCGCCAGGTCTTGGGTAATTTGAGTAGTACACTTTACAGCATCCCGTCACTCGGCATCCTATTATAAATACGCTCTCTCTCTTTTGGACAGTAGGATGATATATTCGCAGGGATATATTTGAAGAATCCACCTCAACTAGCAGCTCTTGATAGTTGTATCCTGTCAGTGCTACTACAATTGGTATTGCCGTAGTCACATACACATACACATACTGCTCTACCAAAGGTGTCAACTCATTCCAATACATGGTGGCTGGCTTTACCCCCCCTCCGCTCTTTCCCATAATGAACACTATGGCATTCCACTGTTAGCTAAACGGAAATACTTTATTTTATATCTTATAATATAGCATATATCTCATATATCTCATATTATTGTTATTTAGTTCCTCGCTTGGAATATAACTGCATTTATACTTAACAACAGGCAATCAACACATAGAACACCCCAGTTGTCACAAGTGCAAACCTCCTTATAACCTACAATGTCGAATTATACACCGCTTCCTGGGGATTTGCCGGCGAATCCGCCGCAGTATGAGGATGGTGCGGAAAGCCCTCCAGAAACGGGATTTACTGGAGTGTCGCATTTCCAAGAGCTGGAAATAGAAGAGGCACCGGAAGAGGCCTTGGAAGGATTTTCTGCAACGGAAATGCTGCTCCGAGCTGGTGAAGCGGGCAAACACTTTGCAACGAGTCTCCGATCACGCGTAGTTGCACCGTTGAGCAATGCGCTGGACCCGGTCTATGCCGGATACCGGTTCCTCAGCACAAAGTTTGACGAGTACACCGCCAAGGTGGGGAACCCTCTCATCGTGAAGAGGCTCTTCTACGTGATGATGGTGGCGGCGTTGGTGTATTTGGTCACCATATTTGGGATATATCCCGATAGGGCAGGCGCCTCCTATGGCGGGTTCATCGATGAAAAGTTCCTCTTTGAGTACGTTGACGAGGCAATCGATGTGAAACGAATGCACGAGACACTCCAATACCTCTCGTCGATGCCCCATCTAAGTGGCACTGTCGGGGACCTCATACTGGCAAAATATGTGCAGGAGGCAATAGAAGACAGCGGGCTTGTGTTTTACGATTTTATGGAGATGCGCACATATGTTAATTATCCGGGCCATTTAAAGCTTGTGTTGGAACACGGTAGTGAAAAAACCATTTTGTATGACGTGATTGGGTATAACAAGCCTCATCGCCACGAACAAGACGGGGACGCTGAGATGGAGGGACAAGGACAAGGACAAGGGGACGCACAAGGACAAGGACAAGGACAAGGACAAGGACAAGGACAAGGGGACGCACAAGGACAAGGACAAGGACAAGGACAAGGACAAGGACAAGGACAAGGACAAGGACAAGGGGACGCACAAGGAGAAGAAAGACCGGATGGCCACAAGGTGAACAAGCACCATAAGAAGAAACACCCCAGGCAAAAACACCATCGTGTCTCTCGCTCCACTGCTTCTTATGACTCTCCTTCGTTGGTCCCAATGGACAAGGTTCCGTTCAACCCAGGCTCAATGAACAAGAACGCCAGTGGTCCCGCGGTGTATGCCAACTACGGCACCCCCCGGGACTTTGACTTGTTGGCCGCCAACGGCGTTGATGTCAGCGGTGCCGTTGCAATAGTGAAGTATGGCGGAACTGAGGGTGTTGGTGGCAGTGAGTCGTTGAAATTGGATATCGCGCACCAACGGGGGTGTGCTGCATTACTCTTTATATCTGACCCTGTGGATGCGTCCGTAGAGGTGGGATCTACACCTTCCCAAACGGGAAATTTGGATCTCATGTCAATAGTACAGCGTAAGCCCGTCTCCAACTATAGAATAGCACCGGGAAACATCCTGACACCCGGTTATGACAGCCTCGTTGGTCTTGCTGGTGTTGAAACCTTGGAGCACCAATGGATGAAGTCGCCAGCCACTCCCAAGATCCCTAGTGTGCCCATCTCCTGGAATGACGCAGTCGCCATTCTCAACGCCATGAAGGGGTTCGGTGTGAGAGTCCCTTCAGAATGGGATATTTTGTTCCCAGGAGAAGTGCCCTTGGGATTTGAAGTGTGGACAGGCAGCACACTGGGAGACTCCCCGGTAATCTCCTTGGAGAATAACCCGGTGGAGAAGCCGGACAAACCGCTGTGGAACGTCATTGGCAAGATTTCGGGCCACGAGCAAGACGATCTGGCAATTGTGATTGGGTCTCAAAGAGACTCAACCTCTTATGGCACTACAAATCCAAACATGGGCACTACGGTGATGCTTGAGATGATACGGGTTTTGGGTTCAATGCAGAAGCAAATGCACTGGAAACCAATGAGAAGTATTTATTTTGTGTCGTTTGATGGTGGTGAATATAATTTGGCAGGCAGTGTTGGGTTCGGAGAATTCAGGGCCCACGAGCTTAGAAGGCAAGGGTATGCATATATAGATATAGGCGGCATGGTTGATAAGTATGCCAGTGACTCCTCTGGGAGGTCAGCAACTGGGTTTTCTATAAGGGGCGACCCCATCTTAACATCCGTCGTAGAGCAGTGTATGAACGAAGTGGGGGATTATGTGAACAATTCCACCCTTGGCGATGCCTGGAGAGGCTCAGGCCAGCGTTTTGAGCCGTTTGGCCTCGAGAGGGGTAATCACATCCCCTTTGTCTCGTTTCTTGGGATCCCTTCTATTGGATTCCACTTCACAAGACAAGCCTCCGAATCCTCTGACTCACGCCTGGCGGAGTTGGCTCTCATCTCCGATTCGTGTAGTGATACCTTTGACTACTTCAACGAACACCTCGTTGACCCCAATATGGATCGCCATAGGGAACTCGTACAGCTCGTTTCCAGAGTGGCCATTGAACTTATCCAAAAGCCACTGGTGCCATACGACCTTTTGGGGTTCATCAATGGTATCGCGCAGTTCGCAGACGATCTCCAAAAGTACGCCACGGCCCAGTTATCCGGTCAGGGCACCCACCTTGACTTTTCAAAGCTACAGACCAGTCTTTTGTCATTCAAGAGAATAGCGCGTGAATACGTGGCTTGGGCGGAGGCTTGGAAACAGATCGTCACCTCTGACGGTGGGGTTGAACCCACACTGCTCTCTGTAAATAGGTGGGCTTGGAATGCCAAACTCGCAAGGATCGAAAAGCGACTGCTGTCTGATGTGGGATCACCTGGCCGCCCTTGGTATAAGAATGTACTGTTTGGCGTTCAGAAGTATGAGCCCACAGGAGACGAGGAGTCCCATTTTTGGGGCACCTTTCCGGCCGTCAGAGATGCTCTTTACGAGCGGGATTTGAACGAGGCTCAAAAGCAATTGGACTTTATATCTGCTTTGCTGGACATGGCAGTTGATGAGTTTATCAATTGAGGCGTATAAAAATATACATCAGGTTAGATATCAGCTATGTATTAAGTATATTGGATGTATTTGAGTGTTTGGATCTCTAATTACATAATCACTTTATAATCACTATGATCACCCGATTAGGAAACTATGCTCATCACCCTATTACTAGGAACGATAAACGATACCCCAAAAGACATTCCAGAGTCTAGATGACTCCTATAAACTTGACGAGAAACAGAAGCTAACCATTGATCCAGTCAGCCAGTTGATCAGAGGAGTCTCAATTAAGGAGTTTCATCAAGGAGTTCTATCAAGGAGTTTCATCAGGGAGTCTCATCAGGAAGTCTCATCAAGGCGTGTCGTTTCCTATCCAATTAGGCTTCATCAGGCATTCTACTCAATCGGGAAGTCTGCTCAACCGGGAAGTCTGCTCAACCGGGAAGCTTATTGTATTACAATCAGACAACTCTCTTCTTCGCTCTAATTGCAACCACCATGGAAACGTACATTTTGATCGCGTTGATTGTGGTGGTGGTATCGTTGGCACTGAAAAATTCGCTCTTCACCGTGACGAAGTCTGACCCAATTGGGGCAGCATCTCCTGAGGGAGCAAGAGGAGCAGCAACCACCGACAAAAAGGGCAATTCCCAGCAATTGGATGAGCCAATCCTGGAGGGAAAGTTTACTCCAAAGACGTTATACAAGTTCAACGGGTTCGATACAGAATCTATTTACATCGCCGTCAAGGGAAACGTGTACGATGTTTCCAGATCGCGTCAGTTTTATGGTCCAAGTGGGCCATACTCCAATTTTGCAGGCCATGATGCAAGCAGAGGATTAGCATTAAATTCTTTTGATTTAGGTAAGTAATGACACTACAAGTGTGCACCATGAGGATAGATTCTCAATCATGCGGCAGTTGGAAAGCGGTTTACTAACACACTCTAGATGTGATTACTCCATTTGGCGATCCAATTGATACCTTGGAAACTTTAACCGATTCAGAAAGGAAGGCGCTTGACGGTTGGGAGGAGATGTTCCAGTCCAAGTATCCTAAAGTGGGGATTCTGGTTAATGAGGAATGAATGTACATAGAATACGAATTTTGCCAGATCGAGTGTCAATATTATACATATATAAATTTATACCATATAATAATATGCATATATCTGAATTCATACTATATAGATATCGTATATCCATATCGACATCCATATATAGACTTGATACCTGATCGGGTTTAATTACGTGCATGCCCCAATTGGGAATCTTGCCTGATTGGGAAACACCTCATCGATGGAATATCTGGAGTGAAAAATTGTGGGGAGGCAGATAAACTCTAAAGTGATGGTTTTTTGATAGAATTTGATGGAGATTCAATCTTGACCATTTAACTGTTTCATTCATTTAAAAGTGGTGTTGCGATTAGTCAACTTCCTCGAAGCAGTGATTCCCAATCAGAAAATCAATTCCAGGATTAAACTTGAGTGTCGAACTGGAGTGTGTTGAACTGTGTATTGAAGAGCAGTACACCTCTCCTCTCTGAAGACCAACACTTTATGATGTCTCTCAATTTGGACGCTGTCACCGTCAACAACGTGGGCGTTTTAAAAAAGCTCGTGGAGCTTGCCGGTGTGGAGTTCCCATCTTCATGGTATAGCGGTGTGTTACACCAAGAAGAGCTATTAAGACTTGGATACTTTGGTGAGGTGCCCGTCGGGGCAATAAGGGCCAAGCCGGTTATTCCCGGGTCAAACAACGAGAAGGAGACGGGAGCAGTCCCCATTGCGCTATTTGTCGAGTTTTTCTACATCCTAGAACCATATAGGGGTCTGCAATTGGAAGATAAGCTCTTGGAGTACATTGAGGAGATAACCGTCACCAGACACCTACATGAGGTTATCGTTGGGTTTCCCGGGTGGGCAAATGGGGTTGCGATCCAGAGGGGATACGTTGAGATTGATGATTCAAAAGATGTTTATAGGGGCGTGTTGGGCCAATTGGATGAAAGGTGTCATTTGAAGGTGTATACAAAGAGTGTATGAGTGTATTCAAAGATTGTATGAGTGTATTCAAAGAGTGTATGAGTGTATTCAAAGAGTGTATGAGTGTATTCAAAGAGTGTATGAATGTATTCAAAGAGTGTATGAGTGTATTCAAAGAGTGTATGAGTGTAATCAAAGAGTGTAAGAGTCCATACAAAGAGTATGTGAGTGCATAAAGAGTGTAAGAGTGTATATTATGAAATATCCCCTTTAACCTGTGCATATAGTGTTATCAACATGATTATCTCAATCATCAAATTTATTGCATATAATAAGCAAATCATCTCATCATCTCATTCAACTTATCTAGCATAGTATTATCAACAAGATTATTTTAGCTGACTCCTTTTAGGTCACATGTATCAATTAGACACCTTCCAAAGTATTCATTCACTACTTTGAACAACTCTTAGTAATTTACATACATTGAATTACCTCTTGCTCTCATAACTCTACTCTTAACTTGCTAACTCTCACCCTCACTACTCCACTGAAGCTCATCCTCTCACCTTAACTCTCTCTCTCATCTTCAGTATCTGTGTTAATATCGGTGAAGTCACTCTCCTCATCACTATCGTCATCGCTACTCTCATATTGATCTTCAATCTTCTTCACCTTTTCACCCCTCAACTGCGCCATAGCACCAGCCAAAGAGTCCTCCTCAGGGTCTTCAATCCCATATGGATCATCAGTCGCCTCGTCACCATCCATGCCAGCCGCTTCCTCTTCGGGCACCTCCTCCACCTTCATCACCAGCGGGATATCCAAGTCGCAGCCGTAGTACGACAAAGACCTGAGGCACAGTCTAAACTGGAACTTCCCAACCTCCTTGGGAGTAGGAGTGGAGATTCTCAGCTTGAAGGTGCCCACTTTGACCTTTTCACCATGGAGGTACTCCTCCCCTGAAAGGGAAAGGTTGGAAACGTCTGCGCGGTCCACCAGCTGCGGGATCTCGCCGAGTTTGTTGTCCCTTTGGAGTACCAGCAAGGCGAGCCAGCCACCAGAAGTGTCTTCGTCGCTTGTGGGGAAGAAAGGCGTGTGAGGAGTAGGGAGGGGCGGCTGATCCTGGACGATTTTGTAGGGATCTCTCAGGGCTTCGAGGGTGTCTGCTTCTTCAAGCAAGCTAGGCTCAATGGATGGGTTGCCCTTTTGGGCAGCTGATTTAACTATAAACTTTACAACTATATGCGCATTTGAGCCGGGCAACACAACCTTCTCACCAGGCACTTTGAACTCTGCCTTCACCACCTTTAAAAGCGGGATCTGCTTGGCTGCCCTGAGAGCCTCACGAAGCTTGGGGCCAGACAGGTTGAGCACCTTGCCGGCCGCCAACTCGTCCAGAGTCAAAAGCTTGCCCAAAGTGGAAACCGACTGGGATTGCGGCTGCGTCACCTTTTCCACGTATGGCAGCTGCAGGAGCTGGCCCTTGAGGGGGTCTTCTACTGCCTGCAGAATGGCTCTGTTGGTCTCTACAACCTTCATACAAACGTCGGTGTTACGGAAAGTTGCAGCGATATCGATCAACCCGGTCAAGAGGCGAGGGGTGATTGAGATCACGTGCAGTTTGGTGTCGACACTGCAGCCTTGTGAGTCCAAGGGAACCCGCTTGATATGAGCCGTCAAGATCGCAACCACCTTGGCTGGTGTCAGGGAAGAGTCCAGCAGCTGAAACTCTTTGGCTTCACTGACCCACTCCAAAATCGTGGGTATCGACGTCAGCTTGGCGGGGTTGAAGTTGACCATTTTCTCTACGAAGAGCCCGGCTGTTGCTACGTGAAGGTTTTGCTTAGTATAAGATCTTACGCCGTCCCACCAGCTGCCAACGACATACGGCAGCAATACACCGATCAACACTATATAGAAGAGTACAAAAACAGGCGACATCTTGCCATCCACCAAGAACTTTGGAAGCGCGATTCCGTGGGAGACCGACTGCGGCCCGTCTGGATAGCCGTACTTGAGGAAGTTCTCCTTGATGACGTCATCGGTAAGGGCCTTGTAGGCCTTGTTGATGTTGACAAAGGTGGCCTCCACCTCCGCCAACTCCGACTCAGAGAGGTCTTTGCCGATTTTATCTGGATGGAATTTCAGCGACAATCTACGGTAATGCGATCTAATTTCTTTATCTGTTGCTGAGCTGGTGATACCCATAATCTCGTAGGGGTCAAACACCGCTGCTGCGCCGTGTGAGGCTGCTGCACCGCCACTACTGATTACATAAGCAAGCACCGCCACACTGATCCATCCAACAGCCACCAGGGCAACCCTCCAGTTGAAAACGGCGCTCTTGGCCCGCTTGGACCGAAACCTTTCCAGCTCCTTGTGGTTTGATGGTTTGAAATGGGTGGAGATGATGTGCGATTCTTGGTCAGACTCCGTCTTTTGCGTCAAGGCTCCCCAAACGGTCACCACCGTGTATGGGATCAGTGGCACTGCCACCACGCTGAGCGCGAAATACGGCCATGTCTGGGAATTCTCGTCGTAGGTGTATGATTGTGACATGGTGAAGATGCTCAATTGCCTTCTCTTCTTAATGCAAGAGTGCGGGATACGTGTGCGAGTAGTGTGCTGAGTGCGGGATACGTGTGCGAGTAGCGTGCTGAGTGCGGGATACCGTGTGCGAGTAGTGTGCTGAGTGCGTTGGTCCTTTGTGGTGCGGGAGTGAGTGGTTGCCAGACAATATATGTACAAACACGTCTCTATATACAATGGACCTGTCTAGCTATATCGAGGCAAACCACGCATATATCAATATCAACGGGTTGTGTATTGAGAAATCGCTTGGATTTTTCACTTTGGTGGCTATCTCATCTTTCACCACCTCCTAATAAACTACGTGGTTGAAAGAGTTGCAGTTGAGTGTAATTGAGTGGTGCACTTGAGTGGGGGACGACATTATGGTGTGGAGTCTATGCAGTCTTCTATATGGTTAATATCCATCTGGTTAAGTATATTTTTGACTATATTTGGTTCAGTATATGGTTGAGTGAGTGGGACCAGTGAGCAAGATGGATTTTTTTGTTTCACGTTCTTTTGGCTGTGGAGGTGTAGCTAACAGGGTGCCCAAGTTTCCTATGTGTCCTACAACATGTGGCTGTGCAGCACAGCTATGCAGTACACAGCAGTGCAGGTGTGCACCAAATGCAACGTTTCAGTGAGGCGGCACAGGCTCTCTTATGTGGCGGTGCAAAGAATTTATAGGTATGATAAACTCCACTTTCTAGAACAAAAAACTCACAAAAATTATATCTCCAGAACCACAGCCATTCAATTCATAAGTGGATCGTCATTCTAGATTGATCAAGCCCAACACATCGCCTTCTGAGTACCCTCCAATGACTGACCCAGGTCATGTTGAAAAACGCATCACGCTATATAGGGCTGCTTCCTAGTAGTGTACTGAGATCAAATATCCCAATTGGGTACCCTGGTGCTCTCCACTATAACTAAGGTGATGGTAGTGTGCTATCCAATATATTAACTATGGGTGAAAAATATCCCACTGCAATTGCCCAAAGTGGTTAAATTGGCAAAGTTGAATATACTATCACAACCTTTGAAATCACTCATAATAGGGCAATTGCAAACTCAGAAGCCTTGCATACACTAGCCATAGTGCCCATCGTTCCCACGTACAGCCATTCAGCGCCATCTTATGGCCCGCGCACACACTATAACCCCAACTGTTCAACATTGTCCAACATTGCTCAACATTTGGTGAAAAATCTCATTTCCTCGGAGAATTCAGCAAGACAACACTGGAGAATTACAGTGCAAATCAAAAGACTCACAATTTCTCATTTTGCATATTTACATTGTTTCTACAGAGCCTCCAACATCCAGAGAGAGGAGAGGGGAGACAGACATACCTATTAAACACTGATACCCACAGTGCACTCACAAAGAGGCTTCTCACAGTGCCCCCGAGAGAAAGAGCTAGAGAAAAACATCCACGTACTGAATAGTTTCGAATAGCTGTGAAATGTATAGAGGTGGCCATAGTCGTGGAAGAGGGTATAACTCTCCCTCGAGCAGCCACAGTGGTGGTGCCATGGGAAACCCACTGGGTGCGGGTGCGCCTATATCTTCATATGCGGTTGAAATATTCAACTGGGAAAATGCCAGCAAAGAAGACCTTGTGTCATTCATATCCCGCAAGACGAAAATTGGGCTACAGAATGCGGTTGTAGATACGAATACGGGTGCTATACGAGCAAGTGTGCGTAGCAAGAACGAGGCCACCCAGTTGGAGTCGTGGAACGGTGTAAGATTTGCTGGCAAGTCACTGAAAATCACAACACAGGAGACTCTGTCGAGTTCTCCCCAAACAGGAAACACCATAGAACTACTCAAGAGCTTCTTGAGTTCCAGGTATAACCCCGGTGCCAAGCTGTTGGACCTCAATAATATGGTAAACGACCCCACTCTCCTAGCCAATGGCCTCTTTGCAACTCCCTCAACATCCTCGAAAATGTTCCCTGCGCTAATGAAATTGGCCACCCAGGAGAAGCTCGTTGTTGAGTCTGTGAGCCTCGCCAACAACGGGCTCAACGATAACAACACCAGTAACATGAGCGTATTGGGCTCCACTTTCCCCACCCTGAAGAACCTCTCGCTTGAAAATAACTCCATTACCAAATTACGCTTCTTTGACACCTGTAAGAATAAGTTCAACCACCTGAGAGAGCTGCTCATATCGGGCAACCCGATAGTGTCCAACACACAGAATATCCATTTGGAGCTGATGAAACTGTTTCCCAAGATGGTTATTCTGAATGGACAGGTGCTACGGGACGAGCAGAAACTGGCACACATCCTTAAATTCCCCGTAGTGTGTAACCCCCATTTCTTTGAAAACCAGTCGCTGCAAGAGGTAGCCACTGGCTTTATAGCCAACTATCTGAAACTATGGGACTCTTCACGGCTGGATCTGCTGCAGTTGTATACTCAGGATAGCCAATTCTCGTATCAAATAGACACCTCACATGTATCTGAGGCGATAATTAATAGCACAACCGCTTCCTGGAACAACTACCTGGGAAACTCGAGAAATCTCGCCCGCGTAAGCGTTGAAAAGTCCCGTCTAGCCAGGCTTTGCATGGGGCCTGAGAAAATTGCGAGGATGTTTGAGTCTCTTCCAGGATCAAAACACACTCTGTTTGACAGTGCAGACACTGCCGCGATGGAGGTTTGGTCGTTTGCACCTTTGGGAGGGATGATTATTGTAATCCATGGCGAGTTTGAAGAAGTTTCCCAGCCAAAACAGCATGGCAATAGAAGCGGTGGGGGGTCGCGGGGAAGACATGAGCCGTTGGAGAGACGGTCATTTGATAGAACGTTTGTAGTTGTTCCTGGCGCCAATGGGAGTATGATTGTTGCCAGTGACATGATGTTGGTTAGGCCGTGGGTGGGTAATCATGCTTGGAAAGGGGAGCAGGTGGTCGATAGTAATATAACCACTCCAAGTGGACAGCCAGGTGGGGTAGGAGGGGTAGTAAATGTGATTCCTCCAGATATTGTATCTAAATTAGACCCCACGCGTCTGCAATTGTTGCAATCCATCATGATGGAGACCAAGTTGAATGCCCAGTTCACTTTGATTCTTTGTGAGCAAAGCAATTGGGATTTCAATGTTGCTGCGCAGAATTTCAAGAATGCTCAGCAAGCTGGTTCGATTCCTCCTGAGGCGTTTCATTAGAGTGCTGATATATAGATTTACTGGTGCTGAGAGATTACCAAAGGCGTTGCGACAGTCGCTTGTATTTAATGAAGCAGGAGAGGACTTTGTATAGATGTGTAGTGTGTAGATGTGTATATATAAATTAGTATGCTGTATGTATAAGTCTTTATATAGATAGTACCTGTATACACTGTGTGCATTATCGTTATATATATTTATATACATGTTTACACTCTGATTTAATTTATTCCCCACTATTGGAGTTAAAGTGTTTTCTATCCAAGGTGCACGCATTGTCTCGTTTAGGCTTTTTGCCAAGCTTTTAAGATTGCCTGAAATTGACGCTAAGGCAAGTGATTTGGTCCTCCTTCATATAACACACTAACCATGCATATTACGTGCTGCTTTTAGAGCACAGACCAAATCAAAGAAGGACACCTTAATGTGAATGAGTACTACCGCATAGTGGTGATGAAATAAATAAGTAGAAAGTTGATGCCACATAGAGCCATCCCGATGTAGTGCATTGCCGCTTCATTAAAGTGGCGGTGATATCTTTTCTATCCCACAAGTTTAGTTGAGAAATCAAACTGTTGGCATTAGAGGTGTGCCCTTTCGGTCCTCAATCTTTTCTATCTGTTTCTCTATTCATTTCAATTATTCACTACACATTACGCTACACATTACAGTGCACATTACAGTACACATTACACTACACGTCACAGTACACATTACAGTGCACATTACAGTACACATTAAACTACACATTACTTCACTACACATATGGTAAAACTCTTCTTGGTCACACTCATACACTCCTTGTTTGGTTTCAGCTTATTTATTTGTCTCTCTCTGTCGATTTCAGTTTTATTTGTCTCTTTGTCTCTGTCTCTGGTTGAGTCTTTACACTGTATATCATTGAATATTTGTGAGTTATTTAATCACGTTTTTGCTTTCATCCTTAAGAACTGGTCAGGCTTTTAGGCACTAGTCAGGCTTTTAGGCACTAGTCAGGCTTTTAAGCACTCAGTTAGGCTTTTAAGCACTAATAGTTAGGCTCTTGCTCTAATAGTCTCTTTAAGTACTAACAGTTAGGCTCCTGTTATGCACACGCATGCGTGTTCCTGCAAAGTGATAGGTGAGTTACGCACTACCACTTTGGGTGAAAAATCCTCGCTGATTCCCCATCCGAACACCGCCCGTATACCGGCCCGTTGTACTGTACGGCACCAGTGGATGGAGGTGTTAAATGAGTCAAGTGTATATATATGAGGAGTGCTAGTTACGATTTCCAGCTCGTCGTCTCCCACTAGTACAGCCTATTAGTATCTGATTAACCATGAGTGCAAAGGCTCCCGAGAGTACCTCTCGCCGTGACGCTCTCATTGCCATTGAAAAGAAATACCAAAAGATATGGGCTGATGAAAAAGTATTCCAGGTAAATGCCCCCTCCCTCGAGGAGATCCCAGCTGGCTCAGACATGGACGCGGTCCACCAGGAGCACCCCAAGTTCTTCACCACCATGGCCTACCCATACATGAACGGTGTTCTGCACGCGGGCCACAGCTTCACCCTCTCCAAAGCGGAGTTCTCCGTTGGGTTTGAGAGAATGAGGGGCAAGAGGGCCCTTTTCCCACTGGGGTTCCACTGCACCGGTATGCCAATCAGCGCGGCGGCCGACAAGCTGAAGCGTGAGATTGAGCTCTACGGCGTTGACTTCAAGGGGGTGCCCCAAGAGAGTGAGACACCCACTGAGACTGAGAAACCCAGCAAGCACGAAGACGTCACCAAGTTCACGTCGTCCAAGAGCAAAGTTGCCCAGAAAAGCGGCCGCTCCAAGTTCCAGTTTGAAATCCTCCTCCAGCTGGGCATCCCCCTCGAAGAGATCCCCAAGTTCGCCGACCCCAACTACTGGCTCTACTACTTCCCACCGCTTACCGAGAAGGACGTGACCAACTTTGGCGCGAGGGTCGACTGGCGCCGTTCGATGGTCACCACCGACCTGAACCCCTACTATGACTCGTTTGTGCGCTGGCAGATGAACAGGCTCAAGGAGCTGTCCAAGGTGAAGTTTGGCGAGAGATACACCATCTACTCCGTCAAGGACGGCCAGCCATGTATGGACCACGACCGTGCGAGCGGCGAGGCTGTGAACCCACAGGAGTACGTGGGCATTAAGATCAGGGTGACGCAGTTTGCGGAGGCTGCGCAGCGCATTTTCAAAGAGAGCGGCTTCGACTTGGCCGGCAAGCAGGTGTTTCTGGTGGCTGCCACTCTCAGACCGGAAACGATGTATGGGCAGACAGCTGTGTTTGTTTCGCCCAAGATTGAGTACGGTGTCTTTGATGCCGGCAACGACAACTACTACATCTGCACGGAGCGTTCGTTCAAGAACATGTGCTACCAGAAGCTGACCCCCAAGAGAGGTGACTACTCGAGTGTTTTAACCATCAATGGCAAGAACCTCATTGGATCCGCCCTCAGTGCCCCCAACTCTGTCCACCCAACCATATACTGTCTCCCGATGGAGACCGTTTTGGCAACAAAGGGAACAGGCGTGGTGACGTGCTGTCCAAGCGACTCTCCAGACGATTTCGTCACCACCCGTGAGCTCTACAACAAGCCAGACTACTATGGGATCAAGAAGGAATGGGCCGCTACGCCGAGCGTGGCGCTGATCCGCACGGAAAAGTACGGCGACAAGTGTGCTGAGTTTTTGGTGAACCAGTTGAAAATCCAGAGTCCAAAGGACTCGGTCCAGTTGGCTGAGGCCAAGGCACTTGCCTACAAGGAAGGTTTCTACAACGGCACCATGCTTATTGGCAAGTATGCCGGTGTCAAGGTTGAGGTAGCCAAGGCTTTAATAAGAGAGGATGCTCTTGCTGCAAACCAGATCTTTGTGTATAACGAGCCGGAGTCGCCGGTTATCTCCAGGTCGGGCGACGACTGTATTGTCTCGCTCGAGGACCAGTGGTACTTGGACTATGGTGAAGAGCACTGGAAGAAGGAGGCCCTCGAGGCGGTCGACAGAATGAGAACCTTCACCCCAGAGACCAAGAATGCCTTCGATGCCGTCCTTGACTGGCTCAAGAACTGGGCCGTCTCGCGCACGTACGGTCTTGGATCCAAGATCCCGTGGGACCACAAGTACCTGGTGGAGTCGTTGAGTGACTCTACCGTCTACCATGCCTTTTACACCGTGGCTCACCTCCTGCACTCTGACTATTATGGTCATGTTGTTGGCCCCCTGGGAGTCACCGCTGATCAACTGACGGACGAGGTGTGGGACTATGTGTTCTGCCGCCGTGATGACATTGTCAGCTCCATCCCCATCGAGAAGCTCAACACTTTGAGACGTGAGTTTGAGTACTTTTACCCATTGGATGTCTCTATTAGTGGCAAGGACTTGATCCCTAACCATCTCACCTTCTTTGTATACATTAACATCGCGCTCTTCCCCCGTAAACTCTGGCCCGGCGGAGTGCGTTGCAACGGCCACCTGCTCCTCGACAACGCCAAGATGTCTAAATCGACTGGAAACTTCAAGACCCTCGAAGAGGTGGTGAAGGCGTACGGTGCCGACGCGTCTCGTATTGCCCTTGCCGATGCCGGTGACACCATTGAGGATGCCAACTTTGACTCCTCTAACGCCAATGCCGCCATCTTGAGACTGTACACTTTGAAGGAGTGGGCCGAAGAGATCATCTCGTCAAAGGAGTCGCTGCGTGTTGGAGAGTTCAACTTCTTTGACACTGCGTTTGAGAACGAGATGAACTCTTTGATCGAGCAGTCGTACCACCACTATGATCTCACCAACTACAAGATGGCCCTCAAGTTTGGGCTTTTCGACTATATGGCTGCACGTGACTACTACCGTGAGGCTGTTGCTGCTGAAGGTGTCCACAAGGAGCTGGTTCAAAGGTACATTTCAACACAGGCCCTGCTCCTGGCGCCTGTTGCTCCCCACTTTGCAGAGTACATCTACAGAGAGGTTTTGGGCAACGAGGGATCCGTGCAGAGTGCCAAGTTCCCTACCCCCTCCAAGCCGGTTTCTAAGTCTATTTCTGACTCTTTGGCGTATGTGAGAGACCTCTCCAGGTCCCTTAGAGAGACTGAGGGCGCATTGCTCAAGAAGAAGAAGGGCAAGCCTGCTGATATCGACGCTTCAAAGCCCGTTGTGGTCACCCTCTACATCTCTTCCACCTTCCCTGACTGGCAGGCACACTACATTGATGTTGTTCGCCAGGCATTTGAGGACCACACGCTCAATGATAACAATGTCCTGAAGCAGAAGGTGGGCAAGGATATGAAGCGGGCCATGCCTTTTATCTCTCTCTTGAAGCAGAGACTCAACACTGAGAGCCCAGAGACGGTTTTCAACAGAGAGCTGAGCTTCAACGAGGTGGAGACGGTGACGAGTGTTGCCGACATCATCAAGAGATCCTCTGCCACCGTCAGTGTGGCGAGGTTGGAGGCGATTGTCTTCGAGAATGGTGCAAAGGTGGGGAGGGATATCTTTAGTGGTGAGGAGGTGGAGATTACCGCAACAGGCAAGGCTGTTGACGGTGCTCTTCCAGGTGAGCCAGGTATCACCATGAGGAATATATAGTGACGAGAATAGTTGAATTATGTAGTTTAATACAAGGTTTTACTAGTCAAAGCGGTGAATGCAAGGTTTACTAGTCAAAGCGGTGAATACAAGGTTTACTAGTCAAAGCGGTGAATACAAGGTTTACTAGTCAAAGCGGTGTATTAATACAAGGTATACTAGCCATCTAAGGCGCATTGTATGTGCATATCCAGACGCTAGCGGATTAACTTTATGGGACTAACGCTAGCTGGAACTCTAGTGTGATTAACTCCAGCGATAACGCTAGCGCAACTGTTGTGCGACTATTGTGCATGTGCATGCATGATAAAGTGCTAAATTACGCTAAAGCACGCTAAAGAAAAGATTAAAATATTTTGAGCAAAGACATCCAGCTGAATGGCAATTATCGAAAGAATCTAGTTGGAATTTATCTCTAACCGCCCTGGTGGTGATGATACATAGTGTTATCCAAGCTTAGTTACTGGTTCTCTTCATGGTGTGAGAAATCACGGGAAAGTAATACCTATTATTATGCTGCCCAGCTATTATCCTCTAATATTATCCTAATATTATCCTAATATTCAACCGAATACCCCAACTCCCTCAATTTATCTACACTCCAACACCAATTCTCCCTCGCATAATCCATGTTCTTAACAATCCTTGACGGGTTGGATTCACCCCCGCTAGAAGTCCCACTCGTACTCCCATAATACTTGCCATTATCCCTCTCCAAGCTCAACTCCTCAGAAAGAGCACATCTCAAAGTTGAATAACTTCCCTCCTCGTTGGTCACCCCAAACAAGTACCCAAATATCTGAAACATCATCCAAAAGAAAACCCCCAAAAATGGCAGCCTGGTGAAATGGCTGAATAAATTCGTTGACATGACAAATCCAGGATGTACCGCCACACTGAGGATATCGGGGTGCTTAACTGCCAACGTCTTCACCATTTGGATCCCCGCGGTCTTGGCCAAGGAATATCTAAACCACGTAAATATTATGTTAGGCCACATATTGAACTGACAGTCTAATTTAAACGGATAAAAGGTAAAGTGATGCCCAACCGAAGACACATACACTATTCGAGAAAAGTGGCCATCACCAAGGCTGCTGTTATTACTATTATTACCGTGACCATTTCTCCCTCTACTGGCTGTGAGCAACGGCCTCAGCCTCTGAGTCAGCAAAAAGGGAGCAAGGTAATTGGTCATCAGCTGAACCTCAACACCTTCATTGGCTGTCACCGAATGAGGAACCGCCATGATCCCAGCATTGTTTATCAAGAGGTGAAGGCTCTTCTCCTTACGCTTAAACTCAGCCACCGCCTGCTCCACAGACGATAGAGACAAAAGGTCCATCTCTATAAACTTAATCTCCCCCAAATACCTCGAGCTTTTCAATTCCAAACTCAACCTCATCCTTCTCACTATTGCCTCGGCCTTGATATCGACAATCGCCTTCTCCACCCTCTGCTTGCTACGGCCCGCTACGTACACTATATACCCATGGAGGTAAAGATGCAGCACTGTGAACCAACCAATGCCGCTGTTACCACCAGTGATAAAACATACTCGCCTTTCAGTAGCTGCGTTGAAATACGGCAAATCGTCGGGGGACATCAAAAGTGTGGATTGTGTTGAGGATATAAAGTACAGTGTAGTGTGGAGTGTGTGTGGATTGTGTTGAGGCTATAAAGTACAGTGTAGTGTAGTATAGTGGTGGGTGTAGGAGACCAACTATGTTTGAATTATGGTATAAATGAGTGCCCTGAATAGGAATATCACCCTTCCAAGGCGATCAGATACAACTTACAGTCTGGAAATCAAAGAATTGATTTTTCATTTCACCTTGAAACCCGTCTCAGGGAGACCCTTATAGCACAGCCACAGACGTTGTTACTAGCCACGCCAGGATAGGCTTGACTCCAGCCCACAGCCACCATTAGGAGAGCTCCACGCTTCAGCTTTCTTGAGTTGGACACTACAGATAATATTATGGCGAGCTGTCATTCCCACTATTTCTGAATTTTATGTATATTCTTTCCATATTTTATGTATATTCTTGATACTACAGAGACGGTAATATCCAGAGTTGAGTGTATACTGTGATGTGGTGGGTTTCCACTTTTCCTCCACTGAATCGGTTTTGGTATCACCCAGCTGCCAAAGCAGGCACATCTCATGGTTACAAGTCATACGGATACATATAAAACCCACTCTACAATAAATAATATATAAACCATCGAAACATCATCTCCTATATCCCAGTGGTGTATATTATATACCCAATAATCCTATATATATTAGTTCCTATATACATACTCCTGGCCTGCCACCTCGACCCTAAATGGCATTTCCAGAGAAACTTATGGATAACCCATATTGATAAGCCTTATAGATAAAACCTTAGGGTCCCACCAATTACAGTGACCCCCGAAACCTCAGTCTATCACTTCTCAACCCAGTATTAACACCCACAGTGTTCCCACTCTTGTGCTTCTGCAGGGCCAAAACATCTTCAATCTTTGAAATGGCCAACTCCAAGAGTTCCTTCCTTCTCTGCAATTCAATATGCCTCTTAACCTTACTATCCTCAGAAGCAAATGCCTCTACCTGTTCCTGACTAAGTCCGCTTCCCAATCGGGCATCCAATTCCCGTGGGAAATTATAGTAGAAGTCACTCAACAGCTCAACGTTCAAGAATAAAACTGCTGTTTGGGTCAACTTCTCACTCACCACATCAAGGAATATCTCAGGGCACTTGTATTTGTTCTCCTTCAGTTTACATTGGGTGGATTTCAAGGCAGTGATCCTGAAGTTGAGCAGCTCAGCGCGATTCTTGAGGAATACAGCCTCTTTTCCCCTGCTGATCAAAGCAGGCGAGAATCCCAGGTTCTCACGCTCAAGGCTCTCCCCAACTGTATTATTCTCATTCTCTATATAGGTGATAACCTGAGCCAGCTTGCGGCCACCAATATTGCGCTTCAACTCCTGCAAAGCAGCACTGCAATGGCGTAGATCCTCTTTCAGCAGGGCAACGGCACGGTCTCTTGAGCTGTTCCACTCACGGTCCTCTACATCGATCTCATATTTATATGGTTTAATACAATTCTCAACCTGATCAGCGGTGGAGTAATACTTGGAGTTCAAAACAGACACAGCAGCCTCTTTCACAGCATTCTGAACCATCGGATGACTACGTAGTTGTGTGCTGTTCACCAACACATCGATCTCAGACAGTATGGCATCGGTCACCAGGGTGGTGGCTAGTCTTCCAACACCCAGCTTGGTGAGGTTGGAAGTTGCCAAGTCCAACTTTCGATGCCAATAAACATCCTGAACACTAGCCAGCGGGAGATCTTTCAATTGTGGCTCGTTGAATTGGGTCGTGTTATCAACACTCGAGACATTCAACTTATTCCAATACCGCTGAGCCAACAAATCCAAAACCTTTTGATCCAACTCGCTACGCAGCAGACACTTGAGCTCAGCTCTGCCGAATTTATCGCTAAACTCCTTTACTGCACCCTTCAAAGAATCTATACAAGTCGCCAAATACGTCTCTGGTGTAAGGCTGCGGTCGTTGAACTCAACTTTGAATTTATATGCGGTCTCTTCGAGCTCCTGCTGTACTGTGGTGTACATTGGCCTCAATGCAGCAGCCATGCTCTTCTCAAGGACTCTCATCAGCTTCTTGTTCAAATGCCGGGTCCCAACTGCACAACCGCCCCCGCCACCAGAACTTGAAGCCGAGTACTCTTCTTTGTGTTCTTTAAAGAATTGTTTCTCATACTGCCGTTGAGCTACATACGCTTGTACGCCAGTTTTACGTCTAAACAAAGAAGTTGAAGGTGCTTTGGTGATAACACCCACATACCCAAGAGACAATGGGTATCTTTTGTTGCGAAGCAAACCACTTCCGACTAATGGATCCACCAAATCTAACTTGGTGATCACTCCAATGGTGCGTTCGCCGCGAGGATCAGCCTGTTTGGCAGCCCGCAAAGCAGCAGAGTTCGCAAGGTCAACGTCCGCGGCACTAATGGCAAGAATGATATTTGGCTCTTCCAGATACACATCGCACAGCTGCTTGATACGGCGCTTCAATTCAACCGGCTGGTCAACTGCCTCCACTTGGATATACCCTGGCAGATCAACGAGAGACAAATCGGGAACGTTGGGCGATTTGATAGTGAGCTGGATCGGGTCTGTTGAAACCGCTTCGCTTGCTGGAACTGCCATGTTGAGATCAAACAACACCTTTTGAACTTGTTGGAAATCGGTCAAGTTGGACATCCTCAAAGCTGGGAACTCCGCAACCTCTGCCGCGAGTTCAGGAGAGTTGACAAGAGTCAACTCAATGGGACGTCTGGTCACCATGTTGTTGCCCTTGGGCAAAAACTCACGTCCAACAACAGCCTCCAAAACAGAAGATTTGCCACTACTCTGTGATCCAATCACCACAATAGAGGGAAGCTTAAGAGTACTGGAGGTGTCCACAGACATCAAAAGACTACGAATCTCAATCATTTGTCTGGTCAGATTGAGCATTTCAGAGTCAATTATGATATCTCCTGGATCATCACCTTCCTCATCTTCGTCATCCTCCTCCTCTTGATCCTCATCTTCGTCATCCGCCGTAGTCTCTTCTTCACCACCACTGGTGAAACCAACGGCGGCGGCTGTGGCACCAACTGCAATGCTGTCACCATTTCCACCACTTCCGCCACTTCCCCCACCACCACCACTATTGGCTGCTTCTGTAACCCCGTTGATAAAATTTCCTACGCTATCAAATATACTCCCAGCGACATCCTTCACCTTATCCAATTGACCCTGCGTGTATGTGGACGCCTGATCTACTTTATAGGCAACATACGAACCAGCAGCGGCAAGTCCCCCCCCGACATAAGCAGGAACTTTAACGATACGTGTGGCTGCTTTCCCCAGCGAGAACAAGGAAAAATGGCGCACATGTAGAGCAGAACAACTCAACGAGGAGTGAGATGAGGTGTTGAACAAGGGAAAATTGTGAGAAAAGTGCGAAACAGTGGAACCCCCGCCAATTGGCCTAATCTTATATGGTTTGTTACACGATGCATGTGATTGTGCTTGGTGGGATGAAAAGCGCTTATAGCTGTATGTACACAAACAAGATAAGCAAATCGGCCTGTTTGACAGGTGCGGGGTAACAGTGGGGTGGCCAGGCAAAGCAGTGACAAGCAAACAGTTGGGAATTTGATCCTTTGAGCGGTTTATATTTATCGTGTGGACTTGTCTAGCTGTATTCATTGTGGTTATTGGTCCGTTCGCTACGTGCCTGAAGGCTGTTGTAGTTGCTACTCTCCTTGTTCTGATGGGTATTTCGGTGGCACATGGTAGTCTGACGCCACTTTTAGCAGTTGTGCCAATCCACCTCAGGGTTAAGGTGGTGGGACTGAACAATCCACCCATTGTTGCAGTGGGTGAACATATATTCTATATATATATATATATCGATGAAAAATATATATGAAAGTGAGTGGCTATATAATATATAGTGGACAACAATGTATTTTATCTTGTATCGCTTTCTTGTCCCACATACTGTATGCGTGCACTCTGTATGTGTGCACACTGTATATGTGCACTCTGTATATGTGCACTCTGTATGCATACACTGTTTATTTTATGTATACGCTTTACCGGCATGAAGAGAAGGCGTGTACTTCACATAATACATACTGCAGTAGACGGTTCTCCCCTTAACAAGGTATGAACTGCACACGACCCAAACGCGATCGAATTAATAAGGCGTAACGCTCTGCTTGCAGAGCACCGGTAGAGGTGACTTGATGGCGTTGTGGAAAAGTGGATTATATATATTGTGTCTGTTTATTTTTGTTAATTATATGTGATTCTACACTGTGTTTATCCAATATTTCAACCTAATATTTGCTGGTGTACACAATAAATATCTCCCCAACAAGACACACCCTGCAACTGTACCCTGTAACAGCAAACGCCCAGCCATCACGCATATATACACTACACCATACAGATAGATAGGCTTCCCCACCGATGGAGATTAAACGGAGCAGCAAGTCTTCGACCCCAGGCGGTGAGTCAACCCCTTCCAATTACCATTCTGCACATTCTCTTGAAGAGAAGAAAAAACATGAGGCTGAAATTAAAGCGCTCTCTCAAAAATATGCTGCCTACAAGAGGGCCCCCAAGTACAACCTCAACAGTGAGGAACTCTACTGCATATGCAGGAGAGTGGACAATGGGGAGCTGATGATTGCGTGCGACGGATGTGACGAATGGTTCCACTTCAAGTGTATGAAGGTGAATGTGAAGTATCAGAAGCTGATAAGCAAGTTCTTCTGTCCCTTTTGCGATAAGTTGGAGAATAAAGGGGAGACACTATATAAGCGTAAATGCAGGCTGAATGGATGTTTCCAGCCAATAAGGATAGAAGATGACGGGGAAGGGGGAAAGAAAATTTCTAAATATTGTAGTGATGAGCACGGCGTAGAGTTCATGCGGTTGCTGGCCAAGCGAGTGATCAATAGGGAAAGTGGTGGTTTGGGTTTGGCTGATGGCTACCATTTAACTGCCAGCGAAATCGTCACCATCCTGAAAGGTTCACCCTCGTTCGAGCACTTGCAGCGTCTGGGCAAAGAGATGCCTGAATATTCTCAATTCGCAGTGGAAAGCGGCTTGATTACAGAGTTCAAGTTGCCTCCACACCTTGAGCAGCAGGTGGCAGAAATAGACAAGCAGATTGCTATTCTGAGCGATAACTTGGGTGTAGTGACTTGCAAAGGTAAATATATTATGAGATTACGTGACAAGATCAGGGTGATAAACGATTGCATCACCACAATAGAGAGTGGAGGGATTATCTCCGCATCTGGTAACGGGGTTGGTAGTGGTAGTGGCAGCGCGGGCGTTGCAAGTGGTAAAAAGTCCAAGGGGAGAGGCAAGTCAAAGGTGAAGAAGTGGGATATTTGTGGGTACGATGCATTGCTAAGGGTTTCTGATGAGCAATGGCGGTCTCTCTGTATAGAATCCGTAGAAGTGAAGCGGCTCGCAAATGCCGAGTCTATAAAATGCCTTAATGATATTAGTATTGATGAAGAACAGTTCACCAGAGACTATGGTAAGGTGAAGAGACAAAGGGAGAGGGATGAAAGAGAGAAGGAGAAGGAGAGGAGGAGAGAGGAGAGGGAGGAAAGAGAGAATGAGAGGGAGAGGAGGAGAGAGGAGAGGGAGAGGAGGAGAGAGGAAAAGCAAGATGGAAGGAGTGAGGAGAGTGAGGAGAGTGAGGAGAGCCTAGAAAGCGAGGAGGAGGAAGAACGCAAACAAGAGGAGCAAAGTGAAGAGGAGGGAGCAGTTGATGGTGATGGCGATGTGGGAATGGTTGGCGACTCTAGTGCAACCAGTTGCCTTTCCTCTTTGTGTCTTAATGATAAACGTAAGTGTATTAAACACTTTTCCTGGTTTAGTATGGCGAGTGATTCTGTTGAGCTCAAAGTGCAGGAATTGGAGGATGAGATTACAAAGCTGAGAAAGAGGAGGGAGTTGAGATTAAGAGATTATAATATTAAGTGCTGGGAGGGGCATAACTGATTAGGAGTTGGTAGCCAATGTAATACTGGTGTATAAATGAGAGATTGTTTTTTAAAACTACATTCAACTATAATCCATTTAAAGTACACAATTAAAAGTCATCCTTAAAGTTACATCCTGCATCACTTTGTTATCCGTCAATCTCCATCTTATCGTCATTGTTATCTTCAATGGCTTCCTGTGGCTTTGCTGTTGATTCCTCTTTTACCTCTCTGGCCTGCTCCTCAGTCTCCTTCTCGGCCTCCTTCTCGGCTTCCACAGTCTCTTGCTTCACTTCACCGGGGGTTGGCTCCTCTTTTGGTTTGTCCTCCTTTGGTTTGTCCTCCTTTGGTTTGTCCTCCTTTGGTTTGTCCTCCTTTGGTTTGTCCTCCTTTGGTTTGTCCTCTTTTGGTTTGTCCTCCTTTGGCTCGTCCTCCTTTGGCTTGTCCTCCCTTGATTCTTCTTCTTCTTCTTCCTCCTCCTCCTCTTCAATCAGACGAGGCTTCCATACTTCAATCAGGTTATCTTCAGCACAGCTCAGAACAACCTGGTCAAAAGAGGGATGCCACGAACACTCAGAAATACGAGTGGTGTGCCCGCTATGGATGAATGCAAGGCAAGGATCTTCATAAGAAGCATTTTTCCTAAACTCAGCTTCATCTACAGGCTCATGGATCTTGTTGAGATCCCATACGTTAACACGTCTATCGATACTGGAGGAGGCTAAGAGGTTGGGAGATGTTGTCGAGAACTCAAGCTGAGTAACAGGAGCTGTGTGGCCAAGCAGTTGCCTGAATGGCGATTTTGTATTACGCAGGTCCCAGCAGTTGATCACATCATCACCACCAGCAGTCACAAGGAGGGTTGAAATTTGAGGATGGAACTTCACAGCGTTTACAACGTCAGAGTGAGCATTCTCCACCGTTATGACCGGGCGGTAAGAGGAGGAGGACGCGGTGGAGGAGGATACTGCTATAGAGGTAGGGGCTGTGCCATTTGATCTGCTTGAAGAGCCACTTTTCTCCCTCAAATCATGGATCTGAAGAGAATGGTCGTCACTTACAGAGGCAAATAAGCTGGCGACTTGACTATTCCAAGAAACATCATTCACGATCGAGGAATGTGTGGAGAAAATACGCAATGGCGCATTGTAGTTACTACTGGCAATATCCCACAGTGCAATGGTTGTGTCTTCAGATCCTGTAAGGAGGTGACCAGAGGATGTATTCCAATCCAAGCCAAATCCTTCCTTTGTGTGGTGTTTGAGCTCTGCAAGTGGTTTGTCTTCATTCCCATTCAAGTCATATAGGAGAGCCGCACCCGTATTGGTCATCGTGGCCAAAAGTCCCAACTTGTCATTATAACGCACTTTGTTCACCTCTCCTGGATGATTCCATTCCCTGATGAGCTTGAACTTAGAGCCTGATGGTTTCTGAGGCACACTGATGGGGCCAGATATGCTGTGCGAAAATGTTGAGGGCAGAGAAACTCCCATCACTTTCAGCTTATCCTGGGCATTCCCACTGGTGTGGGTGCCAATAACAAAGCGTGCCTCAACAGCAGAATTGTCACTGCTCAAAGTGGTTGCTGGCAGCCAGGTTGCAGTGAGTGAGGGCCACTCCACTACAGATGAAAAGACTGCATCGTATAATAGAGGCGAAGTCTTTTTCCATATTTTGAACTCTTCGTTGATGAGTTTTTCATTCTCTCTGTACTTTTCCATCACCTCAGATGCTGAACGGGAGAGAGGGCAGTTAGTATGATATTCGATGAGATGGTGGGGAGAAAAAAAGTGCATATAAGAGATATGCTTGGTATGATTGTCGGATCCATTAATATGTACTTATATATATGTATGTACTAGAGAGTCTACCTACCCTTGATGGCCACCGATTCTACTCCTTCCGCTTGGACTGAGGGCGACATTCTAAGAAATAACTACTCCTTTTGATGATACAACAGAAAGACGATAATCAATGAAGAAAGTAAACGCCACGATATGTCACAGAGACACCATTTATTCACGTGTTTTCTGTTATCCTCCTTCCATAAAGAGAAGCCGCCATATTGACATCCCTCGATGTATGATATTAGGAGGTGCACTACATACTAAAGCGGCCGTTGAGAAATAAGGTGGAGAATTCACCCGCAAAAATGTCAGATAACTCGCCATCTCCGTTGAGCACAGCCTAAAATGGTAGTGTGAGGCTGAGATAAATAGCTACAAATGGCTGTGCTGCAGAGCCAAAGCAATGTGGCTAATCGCTGGGGTGATGTGGCTAGTATACGACATATGCCCTTCACTGGTAGGCACACAGAGAAGGAAAGAGATGCCTAGGTACTCTATCTATACATATATATATATATATATGACATAATATAATAATAGCTCCAATACTCACCTCAGTTTTTGCGACTCTTTCACGGGTGATAATTAGTGTGAAATACAAGAAAACATAACTCAGCTCCTCTCCAGGGAAGCAAGCACCTCCTCATACAATCTGGCTGCTTTCCCTTCTCGCTGAGCTTCCTTGCTCCTCTTTATGCATGCATCTTGAATGCATCACCGAACCCCCATCACGGACTGTGTCACCCGAAGATGAAGGGATTCATCAAAAAGATGATTCAACTATTGCTGAGAAACAAAGGGGAAAAAACCCTACACTATCTATAACGGAGATGACTGGATGAGGATATTGCTTATGAGAATGCCATGCAACAGATAACACCACCGCCTCTATCAGAGCGGTCATCCCATCACTTTCTCCACAAGCATTTCTAATGGATCAATCTATCCCTCCATTGCATACTGTATTCAATAACGCCACTTGTTGATCTCCATAGTATGATTGTAAAATTGAAATGCTATTACTGCCTGACAACTGCACCGGAAGTGTCGCTATTATCGGATTAACGTATTGGGCTCTCACTACAACCACCCATTTCTGGCTATATCGTTTATTGTATCTCTCGTAACTGCCAAGAATATGATGCAAAATAAAGCATATTCCATTGCATGAAATGATCACAGTTTCCCCAAATGGCCTAGATAGCAAGTTTACAACTGCCGGAACGAGAGGCTATCTTGGAAAGAGAGGTTTATCAGTTTACTTTTTACGCGTTAGCACACGTTAGCACGCGTGGCGTAAGGGAAAATGTAAACACAATCGTCTGAATAATCAACGTGTAAAAACCTCTCCAACCATCACTGCACCCTTGTAGTCGAGGTGTGATTTCATCCTTTTGCGTCTCAACTCATTCTCGCAGCCATTACATTATAGTTGTGAAACGCGTCCTGGAACGCGTCGCCAGTTTTGTTAATGCACCTCGACACGTATATTGGGAAAATCGTAAACACCACCCTACATGATGTCCTACAGGCTTTGGCGCTAATACTTACGTCCTAATTAAACTATGCATATTCGGCAAACAAGTGAGATGATTACAGGTGTTAGCATCGCTATGGCTACTACAGTTAATCCTTGTGTTGCAACCACTACTCGCTGCACTATTGCTACGACCGAAATTGCTGCTGCTACCCCCACAGCAACAGGCACTACGTTTGATATGGTTACCTTGCCTATATATCACAGTCACCTGGTTGACCAATAGTGAGTATGAAACATTATAATTACAGCACATGGATAATCAACAACCTCGTTCTTATCACCCTGTCTCTATATTATGGTCTTCTCTCGTGGCTTTTTGTTACCCTCTGGTCACGTCGGCACCTCTCTCATGCGGACTCATGCACCGCTTGCTGCAACACATCCACAAAGAGCCAGGGGCGTTAGGCATTGCACAAACATCCTCGACGCTAAACGCCAGTTTTTCGTGTCTTGTTCTCAAAACTATATAACTTTCGCGTCCCGCTGTTGTGACACCAGAGGAAGAGAGGAAGACAAGAGAAGAAGAACAAGAAAAAAAGAAGAGGAGAATATATGTACATATATATATATATATATAGATATTTGAAACACACATATCCTCACATAATAGAAACTTTTGCATACTCATAATGTCTGTTCAGGAAACACCATCGAAGGTAACTGCTGCTGCCCTTTCTGGTCTTGACTTGGCTGGTTCCAAGAAGGACCTCACCGAGATGATCAAGGCTGCCGGAGCTAAGAAGGAGGCACTCGCTGCCAAGACTAACAACACAACCGATGAGAAACAGGAGGAGACCGTTGAGGCTGAGAATCCAACCGACCTTGCACACGAGGAGTTCCTTGGACAGCACCGTGTTCACCGTCACAAGCTCAAGGAGCTTGAGAAGGAGGAGCCTCTCCTCGTTGAGAACAAGCGTAGATTTGTTCTTTTTCCCATCAAGTACCACGAGATCTGGCAGATGTACAAGAAGGCTGAGGCCTCCTTCTGGACTGCCGAGGAGATTGATCTCAGCAAGGATATCAGCGACTGGAACAACAAGATGACCGAGAACGAGAGGTTCTTTGTGTCTCGTGTTTTGGCCTTCTTTGCCGCTTCGGATGGTATTGTTAACGAGAACCTTGTTGAGAACTTCAGTGCTGAGGTTCAGATCCCAGAGGCCAAGTGTTTCTACGGCTTCCAGATCATGATGGAGAACATCCACGCCGAGACTTATTCTTTGCTCATCGATACCTATATCAAGGACCCCAAGCAATCTGAGTTTTTGTTTAACGCCATTGAGACTATTCCTTGCATCAAGGAAAAGGCTGAGTGGGCGATGAGATGGATGGCCAATGACGATGCCCTGTTTGGCGAGAGGCTTGTTGCCTTTGCTGCCGTGGAGGGTATCTTCTTCTCTGGTTCGTTTGCTTCTATCTTCTGGCTCAAGAAGCGTGGTCTCATGCCAGGTCTCACCTTCTCCAACGAGCTCATCTGCAGAGACGAGGGTCTCCACACCGATTTCGCCTGTTTGTTGTTTTCCCACTTGAACAACGTGCCAGATGCTGCTATCGTTGAGAAGATCATTACAGAGGCTGTTGAGATCGAGAAGCGCTACTTCACCGATGCCTTGCCTGTTTCCCTTCTCGGAATGAACTGCAAGCTTATGTGTCAGTATGTTGAGTTTGTCGCTGATAGACTCTTGGTTGCCCTTGGCAACAAGAAGGTTTACAACTCAGCCAACCCATTTGACTTTATGGAGAACATTTCTCTTGCTGGTAAGACCAATTTCTTTGAGAAGAGAGTGTCCGACTACCAGAAGGCTGGTGTCATGGCCAAGAGTACAAAGAACGACACTTCCAAGGATGGATTCTCCTTTGATGATGACTTTTGAGTGGGTCAGCACGGCACGGCAATCGCCAATTTCACGCATATCGGTTTTTTATACATATAGTTTTTCTTTATTTATTTTTGTAGTTGTTTTGTTTTCGTTTAATGATGTTTTAATAGGTTGTCCTATTGGATGCCTCTGTACACTAGCACAATACATGAAAGTTTAACCAAGTTGGATGTATGAATACTAATATATACTTGCGTGTTTTTACAGAATAATAGTATAATTGTTCACTTGAGACAGAACACAATAGTGGTATCTCTCTAGTTGGAGGGACTAGGACCAAATCAGTGAATTGAAAGGAGATTGAAAAACAGCTCTGGGGTGCCTACAATAATACAAAGTACGTAAACGTGATGGAAAAGGAGGCGATGGACGAGTCTGCAAGGAAAGATTAGACTCATAGCTGAATCTTGTTAGTAGTTGGGTACCTCCTGGCAATAGTTAAGCGTGATGTGCATTAACATTGGTTGGCAGCGCAATGAGCTCTGGATATATCCACGATATCCTGATTACAGCAAGCCAGATAAAAAAAGACTGAATTGATTTAGAGTTGCCTTTATCATAACCATAGGTAACTCGTAGTTAGTACGCGTGGTTAGCACTCACAGTCAACTCATAGTGAACTCATAGTTAGCACTCATAGTTAACTCATAGTTAACTCATAGTTAGCACTCATGGTTAACTCATAGTTAGCACTCATAGTTAGTACTTGTAGTTAGCACTCATAGTTAACTCATAGTTAACACCCATAGTCAGCACTCACAGTCAACTCACAGTTAACTCATAGTTAGCACTCATAGTTAACTCATAGTTAGCACTCATAGTTAACTCATAGTTAACACTCATAGTTAACTCATAGTTAGCACCCATAGTTAACTCATAGTTAACACTCATAGTGTAGCTGCCGTAAGTACGCATGTCTGCCATAAATACGCATGTCAAGCTGCCATAATATGCCAGCCGCCATACTTAGCCATACTTAGCCATACTTAGCATACTACTGTCTGACTCCTCCAACCTTTGATGACACGGTAATATGGCAGATGAAAAATCGGGTCTCTTGCATAACCCCTTCTCTATTGAGGTGAGGATTATTTGAATCCCACGATAACACAGTCTGGAGCATGTATAATCACTCCATATAAAGCTCACCATAATTTGTAGTGGCTGAATTAGTGGGACGTGTCATTTTTTTTGGGTTTACCAGCAGTTATTTCCTTGGCACACCACCCTATGACCACTCAAGGAGAGTCATCACAGGTTCCAATGCGTCGGACCTACAAAGTGAGTATACGCGGCGGGGATGCTGCAGTGATTCCAAGTGTGGGGATAACTGAAGTCATGCCACATGTGGTGAACCATAAATGTGAACCATAAATGTGAACCATAAATGTGAACCATGAATGTGATCCATGAATGTGATCCATGAATGTGATGCCTATATATGAGATGTTCCAGTAAACTAGCCACCCCGATTTGCCCAACTGGACGCCTCTGCAACTTTACTGAGGGTGTAATGTCCCTTATTACGTCCTGTACTTGCTAACACACAGTAGGATGCAATCAGAGCGCTCAATTCACTACAGTCCAACTTTGCAACCATCGATGCGGTCCGCAAGTCGGGTGTCAACCGTGGCTCATTGCTCACTGCTGAGGTGATGGAGTGGACCAGGAGGGCAGGATACCGCCCTAGTGATTTCAACAGGCTCAACATCGTGCACGTGACTGGAACCAAGGGAAAAGGAAGCACATGTGCTTTTATTCAGAGCATTCTGATGCAGTATAAAAATGTCCCACCATTTGCGCAGGAAACCTCAACAGTATCAGCTGAGGCTCCGAGTGTTAGCAATAGCCAGCCAGGCGGTGTGTTCCCCGGAATAACAAAGATCGGTCTCTTCACCTCCCCTCATCTGAAATCTGTAAGGGAACGCATTTCCATAAACGGGAAACCCATCTCCGAAGACCTCTTCACCAAGTACTTTTTCGAAGTTTGGGATCTCCTATCGCATACAACGTCGGATCCGGAAATATTCCCGCATATGGGGCCGGGCCAGAAACCGGCGTATTTTAGATTTTTGACGCTCATGTCGTTCCACGTATTTTCGAGGGAAAACGTAAGTACCGCAATATACGAGGTTGGGGTGGGTGGAGAGTACGATTCCACAAATATCATAGACAGACCCACCTGTGCTGGGATTACCTCGTTGGGAATTGACCACCAGGTTATGCTGGGCAACACCATTGAGGAAATAGCTTGGAATAAGGGCGGTATCTTCAAGCGTGGTGCGGCTGCATACACTGTGCAGCAGCCTCATGCGGCCATGCAGGTGATACTCGAGAGGGGTAAGGAGAGAGAGGTGTACCCCAACGGGGAGGTGCAGGTGGTGGAAACGAAAACGGAGGTGCTGAAGGAGATAAAATTAGGACTCAACGGTGAATTCCAAAAGCAGAATGCCTCCCTGGCTATTGCAATGGCCAGACATCACTTGATCACCCTGGGTGTGTTGCCCGATACACCTGTGTTGGAAGGCGAGGAGGAGGAGTTGCCCGACAGGTTTATCACCGGATTGGAGAGCGCTGTGTGGCCGGGAAGATGCCAGTTGATTGTGGATAAGGTTGGTGATATAAATTGGTATATAGACGGAGCCCACACCAAAGAGAGTATCTCGTCTTCCAGCGAGTGGTTCAGAGGGGTGACGCAATCGCCTAAGAGAGTGCTGCTGTTTAACCAACAGACACGTGATGCGAATGCTCTAATCAAAGAATTATACGATAATGTTTACCCCAAGGTCAAATTTGACCACGTTGTATTCACCACCAATGTCACGTGGTCATCGGGTGACTACTCAGATGATTTGGTATCTATAAACACTTCTAAAGAGCAGGTTGATTCATTGGCAGTTCAAAAAGAGCTGGCTGAAGTGTGGAATAAACTGGACAAAAAGAGTAGAAAGCACATCTTCCATGATATTGAAACTTCGGTAAACTTTATCAGATCACTTGAGGGGCCATTGGATGTCTTTGTATGTGGGTCATTACATTTGGTGGGTGGTTTCCTGGTGGTTTTAGACGGTGAAAAGGGTAATTAGCCATCACCAGGTGTATGTATGCTACTTTCGCGCAATATTAACTACAGATTTTTAATACCAAGGAAAATAAACGGAGGTATTCCTCGGGATATTCCTCGGGATATTCCTAGCGATATTGGGTAAAAAATGCAATCTACAATACTCTATACTGCGCTGCACTGCACTGGTATGTTGTACTATAAAGTGACCCATAGCGCAGTGGATAAGACACAATATACTCTTGAGATAGTGTATATAGTAATATGGTATATATAGTAATATAGTGTATATAGTGATATAGTGTATATAGTGCTATAGTGTATATAGTAATATAGTATTTACTATGTGGCACTTTACTATGTGACACTTTACTATGTGGCACCACACTATGAGGCAGCTTAATATGCAGAGCTTTACTATGAGGGAGTACACTATGGAGAGTACACTATGTGGGAGTACACTATGTGGCACTTACTATGTGGGAGTACACTATGTGGAACCACACTATGTAGGACTCTGTAACATTGGTACCCCTCATCAGGCAACAGTGCGCATCAGGACCCAATACCTAGTAGTGGAAAGTGGAATATTACAAAACAGGTGTAAACCAGAGAAACCGTGTATATTTTTTCAAGCCATATTGGATCCCAAAGGATTGCGCTCTCTTACGAGTTAAAACAAGCCTGTGGTTTCATACAGGCATCTTCTACAGAGCCCATCATCGACTCCTCCTCAGTGATTATACACAGTGACGGCTACCATACATAGCAACAGCACAGCTGCTATACACAGTAACCATATTTATGGGGTATATACACCATACAGCGTCCGAGAATACATGCAAATCCAAATAAGAGAGTGAAATTTACAAACAAGCCACCAAATAGTGAATCCTGTGCACGGAAACTGGCGCATATAATATTAAAATATCCCATTTCCCAGGAGGTCCCATTTAGAGAGAGGTCCCATTTAGAGGTCTTCCATACGATAGTTGCCCGGCGTATACACACTGTCCAGTAGCAACCCCAATTACCACTCAGAGCAACGATACCGCGCCAACACCACCATACAGCTTAATTACATGGTGGGTATATTTCAAGGAAAACACATAAAAGATTTAGATATAAAAGATTTAGATATAAACACTTGCTACGCATCTGATACACAGCGTGTACTGCTCTCCACCCCACACACACTGCGTACTGTCAACCCTCTATGATTCACTTTTGATTCATTTTTGATTCATATCCACTTGGCACCACGAGTAGACACTATTGGCCATGTCAGATAGTAGATCTTCATAAGTGAACATTTGCATTGTCCTCCCACACACAAATTATATACACACATTATGTCACTCCGACAGGCGGAAAGAGCGGCGCTGGTTCAGATAAGCGAGGACTATGCCTCGTTGGTGAAAAAATTCACCTCCACCGAAATCACAGATGTAGGAAATTACACGATAAGTAAAGTTTTGGCGCACGGTGCGTTTGGCGTTGTATATCTGGCCCACCACAAACTGCTACACTCCAAAGTTGTGTTGAAAAAGGGTGATCGAGCGGTGGATAAAGGTGGTGACAACGTGATGCGAGAATACTACTACCTCAGAGAGCTGGCCAACCACCCACATATCACCAAGCTCTACGAAGTTGTTTTCAGCGAAACGAGCGTCTATTTGGTGCTGGAGTACCATCAAGAGGGCGATCTATACGACTACCTCATGCGTAGGAGGCGCATCCCCCAGGAGGAAGCGGTGCGGCTCTTTTCCCAGATATGTGGTGCAGTGCATTACATGCACTGCAGAGGATGTTGCCATAGGGATTTGAAGCTGGAAAATGTGCTTCTCGACAAGAAGCTAAATGCCAAACTAACGGATTTTGGCTTCACAAGGGAGATCCCTCTTAGGAGGGGGGTGCACGTTGCTCCTCCTGTAACTGGTGATGATAGTAGAGCAGAATCCATCAGTAGAGTAACCAGTAACAATAGTAGGGCTCCTTCCTCCTGTGCCAATAGGGTATTCTCGAATAGGGTACCGCTTTTGGATACCTTTTGCGGCACTCCCGCATACATGGCTCCTGAGCTCATACGAAGAGAAAAATACAACGGGTACAAGACAGATGTATGGGCATTGGGTGTCATACTATACACGATGCTGCATGGGTCTATGCCATTTGACGACTCCTCTGATGATCCCTCCAAAGTGGAGCAGAACGTTCTGGAGACCGTGCCTGTCTATTCAGAGAGTTTGATTAGTAATGATATAAAGGAATTATTGCAGAAAATGTTGGACAAGGATCCAGATTCGAGACTCGCCTCCTTGGATGATGTACTGAGGTGCCCCTGTCTCCAGCCCCATGGAGCTAAGCAGCTGGAGATCATTGTCCATAACCAGAACCTCGTGCAGCAGAATATGCACAATATGCAAAGTGCCATGCACAATATGCAGCAGATGCAGCACGCTCACCAGGGGCATCACCGTCATAGCCCCCTCGCCTCCACCGTCTCTTTTAATACACTGCAAGAAAAGTATCTTTCTAGGAAGTTGAGCAACCTTGGATTCGATATAGACCTCCTAAAGGAGAAATTGGCCACAAAGGACTACGATGCCTATGTGGGGTTCTGGCATCTCCTGAAGGAGAAGGAGCGTAAGAAGCATAAGCACAATAAAAGACTCTCCACTAGAAGTAGAAGCATGTTGAGGTTAAACTCAACTAGATCGTTTATAGAAAATGCGGCGGCCAAAAGTCCAAGGCCGCTGAGAGACTCCTTGGTTGGCATGAGTGATTATTTTAGTTCTCAGCTTCATCATAATAATAATAATAGTGGCTCCTTGTTTGGGGGGTTTGTATCAAATCCAGATGGGGTGACTGGCAATAATAAGCCTGGTACGGGAGTGGGTGTCAACTCGCCAAATCATCTAAGTGTCCCCGACGATGGGCTCTCCAATGATAGGAGAGGGTCTGCCACTAGTAAACGCTCAATCAGCAGCTATTATGCTAAAGATAACGATACTGTGAATGGGGTGGCTATGAATGGAGTGGCCGTAAATGGGGTTGCTGTTGATAACAGCATGGGCAGTGGCAGTGAACCGCCACCGGGGACCGGGACCTCTTTAAGGACTCCTTCAATAGTGTTTGAGACCCCCACTAAACCAATTGCGATGACACCCACCAGATCTGTAGCGAATGGTAACTACCCCAGCTATGCCCATTCCAGGATATCCTCCGTCTCCCACAATCCTAGTCTTTATACTGTTTCAAGTCTCAATAGTAAAATTCCTCTGAAGCAGAAACTGTCGCTCAAGTACTGGGTTAGGAAGGTGAGGGCCGGGGGAGGAAGTGGAGGACCTCATGCGACGGTTGAGAAAAATTATTTGTCTTCACATGTAGATATGTATAGTAAGAACAGCACGAATGGCACCACCAATGGGGGCAACGATGGAGTTTCCACTTCAACCGCAGTGAATACTCCAACCTCCAACAGGAGTTCCAACAGGAACTCGTCTCCTGGTAGAGTAGAACAAGGCAATTTACAGGGCAGTACTCAACCTCTCTTAAATGACATCACCCTCAGCAATGAGCCTAGCAATGAGACTGAGGGGCAAACACCTCTCAGGACAAAGTTTGATCTTTCTCATCGCCAGATGAGAAATATTTCAGGTGTTTCAGACAGTGTCTCCATGAGTCCAGGGAGCAGTGTTGTTAATAGTGCTGTACCCGCTGCCGGCGGCTTTGCCAACCTAGGAAAGTCACCCTCTAGGAATAGGCCTGTTTCTGTTGTTTCATCCTATTCTGTGCAATCCCAGGTAACCACGGTTAGCGAGACTTCTGTTGGGTCTGGCTATAACACAGGGTACTCTACAGATACAGCAAACCCTGGGAGTAATGTAAACACCCCTTCTGGGTCAACGTCTAGGCCATCGTACACTCGTGCCCCTTCTAGTGATTTTTCCGTCAATCTCGGGATGACAAGGAAGGAGGAGTCTTTTAATGATTCGTCCAACTCGTCCAATGCCCTTTCGCGGTCCAACTCCATGAGCTCCAGAACTGATAGTATGAGGGATAGGGGAAGGAAGAAGAAGAGAGGTGGAAGTTCCAGCAGTGGGAGCCTGATGGGAGGAGTTCGTGATACCCATCATGATGGCAGTCGCACCACATCAGGGCAAGGAGGAGGTGGCAGCTCTGTTCCCTTCCTCAAGAGGGGAAAGTCGCCCTTGGGATACAAACTCGTCAATAATGGGTGGTATTTTAAAAATAAAAAGAAAAAAAATAGACAGGGCACAGGTGATACCATCGAGGAAGAGAGCAACGATGAAGTTGTGAGGGCCAGCCTACCTGTAGTTGGCGAGAGTGGTTTAAATAATTCCTTCAATGGACACCATGTAAACTCTCTGGAAAATATGGCGAGCGGTGATGTGCCAACTGGCAGTACCCCCTCGCGTCGTATTGCTTCGTTCAGTGTAGGAGGTTTGGGTGAATTGGGCGAGTTGGGAGAGGATGGTGATGTTGAAGAAGAGGAAGAGGAAGAGGAGGTGACTGGCGAATACGATTATGAGACACCCTTGGATGAACTGGAGGGTATAAATAGCCAGTTACGGCTGGCTCACTTGGCGGGTTAGTTGGGACGAGAATTATAGCTAAGAATTATCAGTAAGAATTATCAGTAGGAGTTATCAATAAGAGCACAATAAGAATTATATAAGAATCATCAATAGGAATTATCAATTAAAGTGAAGTGAATTGTTGCTGATCACATATAAACCTTGCTGATACAAAATATTATGTATAACCATTAATGGAGAATAGCCAATCACAGAACTATTCATGGAGAATAATCATGGAGAAGGAATTATAGCCTATCAAAAGCTTTCCTCAAAGAGCCTATCAAAAGTCTCCTGCACTTGTTTCATTAAATCTTTGTCTTCCTCCTCCTCCTCTTCTTCCTCTTCCTCCTCATTATCTAGAACCCTCCTCATTCGCGCCCTGGGAGATCCAACCTGGGATTCTCTCAAAATACCCTCAAAGTTACTTGCACTCTCCAAGTTCTCTGCACTCTCAAAGCTATCTGGACTAAATATAAAGTCAGAAGGGGTTTTCTTCTTTTTCCCAGATAAACCATTGTTTTTACCTGCCGTGTACTTTTCAACTTCTTCATCCCCCATCTTCAAAGCATTCTTTAAGAAGTATTCAAAGAAATCATCTTCATCAATATCCACTTTCTCCTCTTTGAAATACCGTCTGATTCGTTCCCCCTCTTCGTCAGATGAGTATTCTGACTCATCGTTATAATCGTCACTATCGTAGTTGAATGGCAAACTACTCTTTTTACCATCGTAGTTAATCTTCTCATCATCTCCTTTTTCCATATTCAGATACTCTTTTGCCGCTCCAGGAAGGTTAAAGTCAACGAGCTGAGCCACCCTCATTGAAATGTGTTTCGCTTTCAACAGCTCCTCCTGGAGATCATTCAACTCTAACCGTTGATTGTATTCCTTCACTTCAGTATCCAAAGCCTCCTCCTGTGGTGGTGTATCCTCCACCAGTGAGATCAACCTCAGCCTTTCAGAGTATTTCATGAATCCATTGCAGAATATATGACCCAGCCTTTTGGACATGTCATTGGACATGTCATTGGTTATTGATGGAATACACACGGCTTCAGTTACAACCACATTTATCTTCACCACGTCTTCCATTTTGGACGTGTCCAATGGCTTGTGGAATACGAGCTTTCCTCCTTGTCCCAGAAACTTTTCCTCCACCTGCTTTTGCAGATTGGTTTTTCCATCTGCTCCGAAAAATTCCAAAAACTCCAACATTGCTCTCTGGGGGAACCCAATTCCATTATCAATGATAAACCTTGCAAAGTACCTAGGAATGGTGAGTGTCACCGTAAACTGTCTTTCAAGGGCATACGAGGGATACTTGTCCATTGTTTTGGAGAAAATTCTATTCAAGTGTGCATTATCGATCAAATTTTGATGGTTTTTCAATTGATCCAAGGCATTCTCAAGAGCGAAATGATTCTCGTGATTCTCATTATTCTCATTAAAGCTGTCCACCCCACCAATATAAACCAGCTTCCCCTCATTGATCCAACACCTATTGCCCCCATTAAGTGGGTCAAGAGTCTCCTCCAAATCTGAAGGGAGCTCTCCTATCATTGTCAAAACCGTTTCACCACCTTCATCAAACACGTGTATGTATAGATTCCCATCCGTCATTGACAGTTTCTGGAGGAGACGCACCACCAGATACGTATCGTCCATTCGTATTCCTTCCTGCATCTCTCCGTATATGTAGGGAGTGTTTGCCTTCTCAGACACCACAAATTGAGGTGCTCCACCTATATCCCATACATAATTTTTCAAAAATGGACGTAAACTCGTTACGAGACTACAAAAGTGTCTGTGGATCTCGCTTTCAGTGTCTTTTGGTGAAGTATTTGCGTTGATATAGAAGATGGTGAAAGATGTACGTCCCTGTCTGAATGTGAAATCACGCGTGGGATTCCAGCACCACGCAACTTGGGGGTTTATGGACATTGTCTTTGCTATGAATAGTTTCTAGTGATTGTGGGGTATTCCATCAAAGTGACGATATGCTGCCGAGCCTTTTTCCTTGCTCAATTTCATCCGCCAATACCAACAATGTCAGTCTAAGCAGTTTTCACTTCACCCCAACTTAGACGCACACCACTATATTTTTCAACGTGCATGCATGCGGCTGGTCCCAAAAGGGAAGTTATCATTGCTTAGTGGGACGGAAGAAGGTGGGGGAAGGGGAAGGGGCAGGAGAGTAACAGATACCTGGGGAGTAGCATATACATGGGGTAACATTGATACGGTACTTAAGTTCATTTCAAAAAGAGAGAACCTTCAAAATAATATAAATTTTTCTCTATGCTTGTAAATAGTTTAAATGGCCAAAGTTACACTTCCTTCTCAAAGCAGCTGCGCCACTGCATGTGCCTCCATAGCCACATCACACCCTTCACACCCTTCACACCGATCACACCCCATCACACCCCATCCCGTCACACCCCATCGCTCTCCATCGCTCTCCGTCGCCTTACATTAGTTAATGTATGGGGAAAGGAAGAGGCACACACATAATAAGTAGAGAAGGAGGATGCCACACCAGCTGTATGGTGTTCCTCGGTTGTACAAGTGATATATAAGTGATATTTGCCTATCCCATAGTATTTGCCTGTTGCCATATTATTTGCCATATTATTTTCTCTTTTGTTGAACCACATATTCTCCACCAAACCAACCTCTAGTTGCTATACGTCTGACCTGCCGTTCATGGCCTCTGAACTCCTCACACGCATCTGGAAGGGCTCACTCCGCTTGGAGGTGTCCCTGTCTCCCAACGACTCCCACAATGACTTCACCACCTCAATCACCCCGAAAAGTGATTTGGGAGAATCCACTCCCTCTGACGATGCCCCCGCGCGCCAACCAAGAGACTCATCTCAGAGAGACCAAACGTCGGAAATACCTCAATACTACACGACAATTGAGCGAAACTCATATTTGCACTTGATATTGCCTGAAATGGTGAACTATTTTAGGCCTTATATATTACACCAGTCCGCCATAGATAAAGACGACTGGTGGCTGTCGTTTGAGGATGTTCCCATAAAGTGGAACTGGCCCGTAGGGTTGGTGTATGATGTGATAACAGGGATGAACCCAGTAGACTCTAACGCGGCCAGCTGGAAGTTGCAGCTTCACCATTCAGATTACCCCTTTGAGTATATAATGCCTATATATAATTACCACAATCGCACCCAATTGGGTGATAGTCGGTTAAGGTTCTTGGAAGAGTATTGGTTAAACCAAGTTAAAGAGGCTTGTTTTATCATGAATGGAACGACCAAACCTGTAATGAGCCTCACGAAATCAAACACCAAAGAGTTTTGGGATAGCATTATAAGGAGTAAGTATAAATGTAGCCCATGGCATGACCCCCATGACATATCACTTCCCCTACTAACACCTCCATAGGAGACATTGCAAGCTACTCTTTTATATATAAACTAATCTCTCCCTCACCCTCTCATACTATGAAGAGGGTGCCTATTCGTATATACTTGCCTGCCACCACCAAAGTGCTGCAGCCGGTCGTTGAACCGATAAATACTAAAACCAGAAACTTAATAACCTTGGGTGAAGTGCTCCAGAGAACCATTCCCGAGTTGTTCCCCTCCTCTTTAATGTACACTGTAGCGTACCCAATGACACACGGAGTTGCGGTTCCGAGGGGTGTTCCACTAGCAGAGTTGTATTCTATGATGGCTTATTTGGATGGATTTCTGCATATTAGTATTATACTAGTTAATTGATATTACATATTAGTACTACTAGTTAATTGATATTACATATTACTACTAGCTGATGGATTACAAATTAGTTTCACTGGTTAATTGATGTGGAAAATATCTATTTCCCCACTTTCTATCTATTTATATTCTCTATCTGCATTCTCTGTGTTCTCTATCGTACTCTCTACACAGGAACATCAAACACTGCCTGTAACCAAACTCTGTACATCTTCAGCTGCTTCTTCCTATTCACAAGTAATCTCCTATCTGAACCAATCTTTCTCTCTATAAACACTTTACCAAAAATCTCTCTCAGTTCATCCTCCGTAAAGAAGTAAACTCTCGTGCCATCTCCTCTCACATAGAAATGCTCCTCCAGAAGCCTATTCTTCTTGAACCTCACCTGGGCAAGATCATATCTGCCATAATCTCTGAAAAGAATATGTCCACCTGGCTTCAATAACTTTTGAAGATTGTTCACTGCATTACTCCATTCAGTCGGGGCAAGCGCACTGAATACAAAAACCATAATTACAACATCTACAGAATGTGGCTCAACAGTCTCAGGTAACTCCAGGTTAGGGTTTGCAAGGTCCCATACACATGCATGGGCATACTTCGGGTCAAAGTCTTTGTGCTCCTTTACGAGCTGCACAGCATTCTTGGAGTAGTCAGCACCAATAATGCGGAGTCCGCGGTTCTGATTTTGTGTCAGAACTGGAAAAAGAGTGTTTCCGGCACCACATCCAATCTCCAGAATAGTGGTTGGGGGAGCGTCTGCTTTGGTGGCCTCGTACAACGACGGAAACTCAATCTGGAGCCATTTACGGTCTTTGAAAAAGTTTTCTTTGTTGTTTCTATAGAAAATATCCCAGTATTTAGCCGGTTGTGCATTGTACAACTTTTTGTCAAATTCTCCAACAGGTGCCTCGTATTGTTTTGCTATCTTGGCTTCGGCTTCTAGAACCTGTTCCTCCCCCCACTCCACATGGTCCCTGAAAGGCAATGTTAATTTGCGAAATTTGTCGGCAAGCAAAAATATATCTTGTTACTCACCATGCATTATGCTCAAAGACATCCTCATCTTTCTCCAGAAACCTCTGTCCAAATGTAAACGGACTATCTTTACCTATGCGGGTATCAAGGTCAGGCTTCATCTCTCTTACTGGCTCTTCAGCCACCCTCTCTTCCACAAAAACTTCTGAAGTCACTTCGTCCGACATCTCAGAGTGTAATCGAGTGATGACCAGCTAAGCGGCAATATTTCCAGCCTTGAAATGGTGTTTATTTCTATCACCTTGAATACCTCCCTCCTTCAAACCTATAGCTTAAAATATTTTTTTTATCTCATGCACTACTAACTCCCAAAGAGGTTAATCACTTGCATATTTCTGCATGGAACACGACACACCTGTATACGCTAAGGAATCCGAGAGGAGGCACTCTAATCCATCAAGACAACACTTTGCATAAATAGGCTAAAAATGTCTTTCATCTATTTTCTCAAAGATCATACCAAAATATATAGCTGGTTTGATACCACAAAAAAAAGGCTTCCCCTTTTGCATCCTACTTAGCCTTTGGTATGTCCGACTGTATGTCTGACTTTTCCCTTCCCACAGGAGGCTTGCATATGCATGTCCCCAAAGAGGAAATTCTGCACCCTCCACCCTTCACCTGCGCAAATGCTTCCCCATGATTTGAGAGTTGTCTCGCCTCCTGGGGGCTGACCGTTTGATCCAACAGATCACCAGATTTTATTTAAAAGGAACTGGAAAGAAAATATTTTGAAATCTGTTGTTCGTAAAAAACGTTTGCTGGAAAATAACATTGTTATACAGGAGGCCATTCAGGTTACTATCAAGTATACCGTCCATTCATTAGAAATACTCGAATAGATTGACAACATCTAACTTACAAGACCCGTTTTCCAATGAGAAAATTCAAGGGACAGAAAATTGTTTTTGAAAGTGATTTCGCTGACCCGTTAGCTTTTGATGCGGCGTCTTCTTTCGCCCACACACCAGTGGAACAGAAATTTGTAAGTATCCTGCTCCAACGATACGCAATGTGATGTGTCATTCGCCATCTCTCCCAAAGCATATATACTAACGCTGTCCTGTGTAGAAAGTGGATCCAGACCATATTCCGCGTGGTATTATATTAAACTTGGGAACTCATTTAATCTCCCCAAGGTCATCATACCCACCAACTGGCAATCGAATCCAATCGGCACCAGTGGTGTCCTCAAAAGATCCAACCCTCTACCATAGGACATTTGGCCCACCTATCTTTCCATTTGTAAGTGGAATATTCAAAAGACAAAACCAACTGCAGATGACCAATCACTTGCCAAATGTAACCAAAAATTCGAAAAATGACGTATCGGTTACGGGTTTGAGAAATAGTGCGGGAGGTACCTCGAATGGACCCTTGAGAGAATCGGCCAAGAACCCCAATGAGTTCACGGACACCACCCATACCATAGAGTTTGAAGATGCCAAAGAGTGTGGTGAAACAGTCTCCCAAATATCTCGACAGGATGATGATGGAGATTGGAGTGATGCTGAATATTTAACTGATATCATCACATCATATATCGGTGGTGAACATTTGAGTCTGAAGAGCTCTTTGCCTGATTTGGTAGATGGTCGCTCAACGTCATCCTCGTGTTATGACGATGACGAAGACACATCATCTCTCTTCTCCTTTGGATCATCCATTAAACATACAGAGGATACGCACCAATATTCAAATCGTTTGGATATGATGGGTCACACTATTTCAAAATATCCCCCATCACCAGGGAGAGACAATTCACATTTCGACAGAGCAAGTGGAGATTCGCCAAATGGGTTCCCAGTAGGCTTCTCAGAAGGCTTCTCAAGTGATCTCCAAAGTGGATTTACAAAGAAATCCCCAATGGCAGCTTCCAAAAAGCTTCCACCACTTCCCATCAAACGGTTCAATCAGAGCGATATACGCAGCTACGTTGGCAAGAATGAGACTCTCATTGTGGAGTCTGGAGTTCCACCAAAGGTCCCTCCTCATAGAGTCTCCAGCAGACAGAAACATGTCGAAGAGTATTTGAGCTCGAGAGTAGACACCACAAGATATCAGCCAGTCGAGCATGTTGATGTTGGTGTATTTACTAGGACGAGTGCCAACAGGACTGTCAAGAACTCTAGGCAGAAGGGGAAAAGTTACGGCGAGTTGGATGGTGCAAATCGAAGGAACCTTGATTCCAATGGCCCACCTCACTCCACTTTGGCACCTTCTCGTGAAATTAGTAGTGAAAGTGCTGCCTACTTGAGACAACAAGGAATTACCCCGTATATATTAGGAGGATACGACAGTGAAACCATGCTGAAGGTTGTCAATCGGAGTTATAGTGGAGATTCGATATTAACTGATCATCACGAGAAGAGGAGGAGTGTCACTCCAATAATCGATATTACATGGGATGAGTGGATCAAACCCGAGTAGAGTATTTATCATTTGATTATACAGAAACTATGATGTCTTACGCCATATTATCTAAATAGATCACCATATATTAATATGCACCACTGTTTGCATTATACGTACATCGGTGTATACAAAGCATATACATCTATAGTAGCACTTAGCTACTAAACTTCATTCTTGCATTCTTGAACCTGCTCACCCTGAGGATGTTACCATATTCATCAATCGGTTCAGTCTCCATTTCCTCCTCTGTGCGCTGATATCCGCCGTTGCTCTGTTGAATAACCTTTCTTCTCAGCCTATGATAATCCAAAGCGATGCTCTGGCTCAAAACATCGTCATTGACCTCGTATTCCAATTCGTCATCCAATATTTCGACAAATGGTGCATCATCATCATCACCAGAGTCCGATCCTTCTGTATCTTCTTTGCTATTCTCCCTGTCATGTTGTGAGTAATTACCAATATAATCACTAGGATTGTTCTCTACAATATCAGTCAACATGGGACCATCGTCTTCTTCTTCTTCTTCGTCATTGTTACTGGTTGTGCCAGGGGTGCTAGTACTAACATCCTTTGATTTTTCCATACTCTCAACTATTTTGTTGAGTCTCTCAAAATCATCAAGCTTTTCAACAACTTCACCCTCTGTTGCAATATCATCATCATAGGCACCCAATATATAAGCTTTCGCCATGGTATCCATGTCATCCTGCATAGAATGGTAGTCAAGAGAGATTGTATGGGGGACCTCCTGATCACCAACAGGTTTCCCGTCAGTCTTTTCCTCAGCTCTATGCGATTCCATTTGTTCAGGTTTTTTAATCTTCTTCGTCTTTTCCATATTCTCAACATGCGGAGACTGCTCAACCTGATGGTTCTCATTCAACCTGTTACTGGGAAGGGGAATGGAAGTACCTCTTGTTGACTTCTTTGACAAACTCTTAAATTTGTCAGGGTTGAATTTAAGTGACTGAACTGGTCGGATTGGAACTGTCTCTTTGGTCAGTGTCACTTGTTCTGTAATATCAGAACTGTTATCAGACAACGAGAATTGAGGTATATCTGCTGATTTGACAGATGCCCTTCCCTGCATGAACCTCGATGGCTTTTTAGAATTACTGGTGATCACAGGATTGCTAGCAGGTGCATTCTCCATAACGTTCACACCAACGTGTTCTACAACCGACTCACTTACTGCAGAGGAAACAACAGTAGCCTTACTGGTAGATGAAGGGGTATTCTCACCGTTGGTATCTGTAAGATAACTGCTGTCGGACATGAACGACGTAAACTCCTTCTGGGACAGCGGTGTCCCGGTGTCTCTGATAACGACCAAATCGCTACCGCTGTCATCATTTTCTCTTAGAAGTTCCCTGGCCCTTTTAAATCTAGACGTCTTGGGGACAGAGATTGTTTCCGTGGAAGCATTCATCTCTTTGGAGACGTTTTCAATCTCTTTTATTTCAAGAGTTTCAGAAAACCTAACACTCTTAGACCGTTTAACGGAACCGTTCTGATTGTCACCACTCGACAAACCACCAACTGGGCTTCCTCCCTTTTCTGCAATTTCCTCTTTTACTGATTTAATACTACTATTCTCCAATGAGTTATCCTCCCCTTCTCGAACGTTACTGGTAGCGCTGCTTGAAATACTTTCTGCCAGCTTCTTTTCCCTGTTTTGAACAATCTGCTGCCAAAATAAGTCATTGGCGCTGGCTGGAACCACAGATGACATGATTGCATCTTCATCATAACCGTCGTAATCTTCGTCGAAATCCCCATCGAGATCGTCGTCGTAGTCATCTACTTCGTCAAAGTCAGCCACTTCGTCAACTTCTTCATCATCGTGCTGTTGATCCTCATCAACTTCGTCAGCAATTATTTCTAGTTGTAATATATCAGATGGATCAATTGCGACGCCTCTACTGGAATCGTCGTTGCTTTTGCCGAAGCTATTTATGTCATTGGTGGGTTCCCTTTCTACTACATCACTGATTGTCGACCTAAAAGACTCTTCAGCAGAAGTACCAGATATTTGCCTAATTTGGTCATTCTCAGCATTCGTCTCTTCGGGATTGTTATCATTCTGAGGAACTTCCTTGTTGAAGTATGGACCACCTTCTTTAGAAGAGTCTTCTTTTGGTGAACGTTTTTTGGATATCCCCATATCTTCTAACATTTCAGCCAGTTGATCATCGTCAAAGTAATCACCACCGTTTCCATTACTGCCACCATCGATTGCTTGGGCAATTTGAGGTAGTAGCTTACCATTTATTACCTCACCATTTTCGTTCAATTCCTCTCGTATCTCCATAAAAGGCAATCCTTCCTCGTTCACGGAGGCTACATTATACTTGTCTGATGATTTATCGTCAGAGGGACTATCAACCTCTTTTCCAAGGACTTTCTTTTTTGGCCTGTTGATTGCTGTCTCATCAAAGATTTTCACTTTTGATGAATTCGTTGGCACTTTTTTCAGCTCACTTGGATGTTCCTTTGGATGTTCCTTTGGGTATTCCGTTGATTGCTCAATTGGTAAATCTTTCGGCGTCACTGAGGAATTTATGATGTTTCCATCATCGTCTAATTCTTCTCTTATCTCCATAATAGGTAGTGCTTCATCCGTTTCCTCAGTGGGTATACCTTTTGGTTGCCCATGTGGTATTTTTGACTGCTCATTTGGAAATTTATCAGACACGCTATCCTGTGTTAACTGTAATGAAGTAAAGAGGGTCTGTAATTTCCTCCATCCTTCACGTTTTCCTTGTAAATCCTGGTTTAAGGACTTTATTGAGGCATCCAATTTCTCAACTTTCTCATCCAGTTCCCTAATTTGCTCGTTGAAAGTATCGACTAACAGCAAACTGGATGCTTTTTCACCATCAGCAGGCTCCACAGCTTGGGAGTTTTGCAATCTGCTAACCACTTCTTTGAGGTTTCTATCATAATAACCCGTCAGATGGACCTTGGTGTTTGAATATTGAATCCTCTCATATTTTAAAAGCTTTATAGTATTTTCAAGCATTAAAATGCCATCATTAAATTGTGTCTCAATTACCTTGTATGGATTCATTATAAGTTTATGATCTTTGCTCAACTTCGATTCATAGTGCGGATGCGTATCAGCAATGCCAAGAAATATGGAGAGATGCAATTACCCTGTTTTTTGTACTTGAAGGTATTCCAAAATGTCTAGGGAAAACTGCCCTTTATCGTAATAGCAAACGTGTAGCAGGAATGGCTGTGGGTCAACTCGACATACAGGCTAGAGAGTGGCCGGGTATATGGATCACACCCTATGGAGATCGCCTATCCAAGTATGTGAAGAAATAAATGTGGATATGTTATGCAATATCTTACAACATATACACCACACCCGAATGCTATTTCCAATATATATCGTATATATTCATCTATATTCTAATTCAGCCATGATAACAAAGCAAACATTAAATAGGGGAAACGAAATTGAAACCCAGTGGGGTGCCTGGCTCATCGCACCCATCTTATATTTTTTTGGCGATGAGTTGAAAAATAAGCGCTGACAATAGCAGTGCGATGGGACAAGGCACGATATACCCAAAAAGAGGAAAAGTGCACAAAAGAAAAAGACACAAGAGAACAAGGAAACAAGGATATCGGAGCATGAGATAACAAGAAAACTAAATTAGGGTTACACAAAAAGGATCAAGAATATCGACTATCACATGCACTTGTTGCAAGCACTAGCGCCAATAGCAAGCACTAGCGCCAATAGCAACAACTAGCGCCAATTTAAACCACTAGCACAAATTGCAATAATTAATTAGACACTCAGTGATTGTTTCTGACAAATAATCACATGCAAGTTGGACTGTTCTTGTTAGTTAGTCAAAACAAACAGGATCATCCAAATATACAGCATCCCCCAACTATCGTTGATCAATCAGGCCATATATTAATATTGCACTTCACAGTTAGCTCTGGACCACTGACATGCCACCATATGGACAGATCATAATTGGCCCTCCTGGGGCCGGCAAGTCCACCTACTGTAATGGAATGAATCAATTCCTAAACTCAATAGGAAGAAACTCATACATAATAAATATGGACCCTGCAAACGACAGGCTCCCATATGACGTAGAAATAGATATAAGGGACTTCATCACGCTTGAAGAGATAATGCAGGATAACACTTTGGGCCCCAACGGCGGTCTGATCCATGCGATAGAGGTGTTTGAGTCTTCCATAGATATATTTACAAACAAGATCAAAGAACTCATCTCTCTAAATCCTAAAGATAATACAAGCACGTATGTCTTGTTTGACTGTCCAGGCCAAACAGAGCTTTTCACCAATAATGACGTGCTGAATAGAATATATATGAAATTGGTAAAAGAGCTGGACTTTAGGCTATGTGTGGTTTCCTTGGTTGACTGCATCAATATAATGAAGCCATCTCTGTATATATCGGCCCTCTTGCTTTCTCTAAGAAGTATGCTGCAGATGGATTTGCCCCAGGTCAATGTCTTTTCAAAGATCGACCTCCTCAAAGGCTACGTTGATCAGGAAGTTTACTCAAAGAGCAGTGACTCCCATAAAACCAGCAATTATGAGGCTTCTATCGGTTTACCTTTCAACTTGAGCTATTATGTGGAGGCCCAGGACCTGCACCATTTAATCCCATATGTAGAAATAGAAGACAACAACCCAAGGAGCAGATTCTTTAGGGAGAAATACAGTAAACTAACAGCATATATTGCCGAGCTCATTGAGGATTTTAATCTCTTGTCTTTTGAAGTGCTCTCGATCGAAGATAAAAACTCAATGATCAATTTACTCTCTGTGATAGATAAAAGCAATGGCTATGTTTTCGGCAGTAACGAGCTTGGAGGTGATTCCATATGGCAGGATGCCGTTAGACAGTCCTCGTTGGGTGGGTATTTGGACACCATTGATATCCAAGAGAGGTGGATTGATGAGAAAGTCAAGTATGATGAGTTGGAAAAGGAAAAAAGGAATGACTTAATAAAGGAAATGGAAAGTAGAGGCGAGGGGAACCAGTTGACGGAGGAAGAGGAATGGGAAATGGCTGTTAAAAAGTGGGAGAGTGAAAATAATAAAAAAGTGGCCTAACAGTTGGAGAATCAATTACCTGATTTGCTGTTCTGCCTACATATGTATACATGTACATGTACCTAAAGATTTTACTTACTGAGACCATTCGCATGCTAGAGCGTTGTAGATCCATGTTTAATAATTGATATTTGGGTATCATATGTTTTTTATTGTTCTAAATAGCTAACAACCTGAGATATTGTTATCCATGATCCTCACTCATTTCAATTAGAGGTTGCTTTGTTTTGCCATTCCCTCCCCTCTAGTTACAGATTATCGACCTTAGCAAGTGCCTCCTTTGCTGCATCAACTTCATCACCATCACTGGTCTCTTCGTTCTTCAACACTTCCTTCAACGAGGTTGCAGCCTCAGTAACCTTCCCCTTTACTGACGGAATAATCTTCTCTGTTTCCACTACAATCTCCTTCAACTTCTTCAGATCATACACAAGGTCCTCATTATCTGGTTGTTCCTTGAGCTGCTGTTCATAGTTCTTCACACCGTCTTGGTGCTCTTTGAGCTCGGAGCTGTACAGCTCCAGGTCTTTCAAGAGACGCTTGAGTGACTGAGTTTTTATCTTTAACGCTGATGGTGACATTGTTCTGTAGCTTGTTTATATATATCTAGTGTGGTTGTGTAGATAGAATGGAATTTTCATATACAAGTGCTCAACTATTGGGCCTCACTAATGCTAACGCGTCACGTGTGATAGTGCAGTTATCAAAATTAAGTTGGAGTCCACGCACTTAAGGTGCCACATACTTAAGCCTACATACTTGAGCGCTCACATACTTTAAGTACTCTCATACTTGAGCTCACATAGTCAGGCTCACATAGTTGGAGTTGTCACAGAGTGGGCTTGTCACAAAGTGAGCCGCTGATTCCCAATGAGGCAAGGGGGGTCTTTCTGCCGCAATAAGTTAAGAACATGGATGGTGATTGATAACACATAACCATCTCATCCACCTAACAGAGCAACCTTTCGAGAACGAGAACATTCTAACTTGTTATTTAAAATTCTGGCTATTGCACAAGGACTTAGGTCTGCATGGTATCAACCAGAGTTGGTGCGAAAAAAGCCTCTTTCGTGCACTTCGCCAATTACCTCAAGTTTAGTTCTGGTTTAAGCCTATTAAGTGCATCATGAGATAGCCAGAAAAAGGTACTAGAATTTGATACCAACTATTACGAACTTATAAAATTAAACTTAGTGAGATTTCCAGCAATAAAAGTGATATATTTCTCACTTGAACTTGTTGATCCTTCTTGCAGTATGCGAGTGGACTGCAAATGCATAAGTTTGTGGTTCAGCTAATTAACTAATATCTTTGTGTAATATTAACCCCCACCATATCCACTTCTCTCGGATCTCCAGAAATACCATAAATAGACCTCCCTCTTCCCCCTTCCTCGATTCAAGCCAATGTTTACATTTTTCTTTTCCCAAGCTTTTGTTCCTTCTTTTTTTTCTACTAACTACAGGCAAACAACAGCAGTTATACAACATTGGTTACAAATATTCGAGGAACCTGAACCAAAACGTAAGGAAGAAAACTTAGCCAAGCACTTTCCAACTTGGAAGATTATACTCGTAGGCACATAGCCCGATTATTTTCGGAAGATAAAGAGAGTTTCCCGCAAAGATTTGGTTGTCCCACCAGCCAGTCGGTGAAGGAGGTAGTCCCACCTGCCTTTCTGATCCATCGGGAGTTGCTGCTCTGGTGTATTCTTAGGGGACTTTAACTGGTATTGGAGCGATGATGATCCACTGAACTTGAGATGACGGTCGGGGACGCCTTGCCTGATTCAACAGGGAACTGGGAAGTCTGCAACACTCCAGGGTGAACTTTCCGCGCTGTTTGGCCAGGGACTAAGTTATTTGTCTTCTACTGCTAGCTAGTAACAAGATATCCATTTTTTCTGAACAACTCGGTGGTTTCTAGGCCCATCGAGATTGTTTGCCCCAGTCCACTGGGGTTCTGAATTATCTGACTTTAGCTCTTTGGCGCCATTTTATGGTCCCCTGGTGCGCACAGGCTGGCTGTATATGGTTAAGGCGGGTCCTTGAAGACTTGTTTGCCGGGGGTGAGGGTCTTTTAATTCACTGGATATCTTTGTGAACGTTAAGGTGGTTGCTCAATGGAGATTCTGATAGGCGCTTTAGTTCTCAGGGGAAATTCACAGCAGGTCACCACAAGGCCACAAACAGCATTACACAGCAGGTCACCACAAGGCCACAAACAGCATGAACATCAGCCACCACAAGGCTCCCCCACATTACCGAGACTACTGTTACCCTTGAAGAAGTTGTTGCCTTTTTATGTAA